>JAVJIF010015886.1:0-104504 GCA_038442645.1 Agave tequilana
TAAGACTACAGTGCATTTAGAATAACTGCGACCCGGGTCGACACTGCGACCAAGGTCGCATAAGACTACAGTGCAATCAGAAACAACTGCGACCCAATACCACACTGCGACCAAGGTCGCACAAGACTACAGTGCAATATTAAACAACTGCGACCCAATACAGCACTGCGACCAAGGTCACATAAAACTACAGTGAAATCAGAACATCTGCGACCATGGTCGACACTGCGACCAAGGTCGCATAAGACTATAGTGCAATCAGAAACAAGTGCGACCCAAGTTTGATAAACACAATTATGTTAAATACACTGCGACCTTGGTCGTAAGAGACTACAACTCATATTCAAACAACTGCGACCCCATGTCGCATTCGTCTACAAGAAAAGGTCCCAAAAAAAAATTCCCAAAGCCGCACAAATCTTAAACTATAATTTTATCAACTGCGAACCGAGGTCAATAAGTGTATGCAAATCAATTTTTTCGAAAATACTGCGACATAGTAAAAATAGAAGTAAATAATATAAACTTGAAAAAAAAATAGGACCTTTTCTTCGTGTTACAAATTTTATAAATTTAAAATTTTATTCATCATCTAATGTTTGAAAATCTCTTTCTTAATTGCGACCATGGTTCCAAGATTTAAAAAAAAAAACTTGCGACATCGGAAATAAATGTGTGAAAAAATTTAAAACTATTAAAATACACAAACCCTAAAAATTTTGGAAAATATCATTTTTATAGTACCTTTTTCGACGGATGATTTCTTAGGCGCCATCAGTTGCAAATATATTTTTAAAAAAGGGACGAAATTTTTGAAAGAAAATAACTAATTGAATCAGAATCGCCGGTTGAAATTTTAGAGCTGTAAATTTTTTGAAAGACAAATTTTTAACATAAGGTAAAAGGTTGTGAGGGAGGTTATTTTCAGAAAATAAAATGTTGAGGTGACTGACATTAAATTGGACGGGATTTTTCAGGTTTTTGTCCGCCAAAATTTATGACAGATACGGGGTGCGGATGTTGCCACGTCCTTCGGC
The DNA here is from genome assembly GCA_038442645.1 of Agave tequilana. Taxonomy (NCBI): domain Eukaryota; kingdom Viridiplantae; phylum Streptophyta; class Magnoliopsida; order Asparagales; family Asparagaceae; genus Agave; species Agave tequilana. The sequence goes on from JAVJIF010015886.1 coordinate 1,038, forward strand.
TGAGAGAACTCTCTCAGCCTGCCGGCTGAGGTACAGTAACCCTTATATATATATATTATATATATATATTATATATATATTATATATATATATATATATATAATATTATATATATATATATATATATATAATATATATATATATGGGAAAAATGTCCCTAGTATGTCACCTTAGATTGTAATCCAAGGAGACAGTTTAAAACTCTAACATCCCGATTTTTTTTCACGATCCGACCACACATTATCATATTCATGTTATAAGATGTATGTATATAAAAAATCACGTGATTTGAAGTTTGTTTACTCTATTTTCTTTGGGTTCAAACATTAACGATTTTTAAACAGTAGAACAAAATGGAACGATTAGATCAATGAGTAAATGAACTTCAAATCACGTGATTTTTTATATGCATACATCTTATAACATGAATATGATAATGTGCGGTCAGATCATGAAAAAAAAAATCGAGATGTTAGAGTTTTAAGCCGTCTCCTCAGATTATAATCTAAGGAGACCTACTAGGAGCACTTGACCCTATATATATATATATATATATATATATATATATAATATATATATATATATATATAATATATATATATATATATATATATATATTATATATATATATATATATATGGTTTTGGATGCGAATTTGGGTTGCTTATTGGGTTGGGTTTCGATCCGAAACCCAAGCCCAATTGACTTGGGTTAATGGGTTAATGGGATGCTGAGACCAGGGCCAGCCCACTAAGGCTATAACAAGTAACAAAAAACGGGAGCTCAATGAGCTATAACATAAAGGGAAACTGGAGCTCGTGAGTTATAACAGACGGTAGCCAAACTATCCCATCCCCTGCAGTGGGACAAATAATGGATCTAGACATCCACCCGACAAGACCTAGTCAACCGTCAAGTCTCTCCCAACCCCATCTTATATTTAATACATTAATATACACAGGAGGAGAGAGAGATGTACCTCAGTCGCCAGCTGAGCGACTCTCTCAGCTGGCGGCGAGTGGCTAAATCTCAACCACATATCTCAGGCACAACGCTACCATGGTCGCAGTTTTTTATAAGGACTACGACCATGGTCGTAGTGTTTTTATGAGGATTGCTACCATGGTTGTAACGCCCCGATCCCACGGTACGGGGACGTCACTGCGACGTATATACGCAGGTCAAAATACCCTCACATATATACGCTAAGCATTAGTACAAGCAGGAATCAGAGTACAACAAAGCGTGGTATTCATTCATATGCCAACTTAAGAAGTACAAATTACAAAGTTATCACAGGATATAATATACAATACATGTGTCTTATACCACAACCAAGTCCAAAAGTAAGATTTACAATATGAACACAAAATGCTCACGAGTTGGACGAAGATCCCGTGAGTCGAAGAGAAAAGTCTGGCACAAAGGGAACTGAACTAGTCGGCCTGCTCAACAAGGAAAGCTTGATCTTCTGTGGACGGCTCCACTTCGATCCAATCTTCGGAACCTGAACATACAAATTCAAGAGAGTCAGGACCTCCCAAACAAATGATCAGGTTACAGCCGAGTGGCGAAGAGACAAGAGTAGGAGAGTTGGAACAGTATAATTAATCAGTCAGCAAGTAATGGAAGCATCACAAGATAAGGTTGGAAAGACATTGTATAAGCTTAGGTTACAGCTCCATGAGACTAGTACCTCGAAGGAATAATCCAAACAAGGAAACCCTCATCCATATACCTTTATCTCATGTCCCCGTAATCCAGGCGTATACAACAGATCCACAGTTGGCGTCTTTTATTATTATTACTTGTCTTACTTTGATATCTGGCTATGTGAACTAGCGTCCAGCGCACATAGATCCATATCCGAGTAAAGCAAGGTTGTTATTGGAAACCAGCGGGGGTATCAACGAACTATGTTTACAGTGGGTCCCGTACATGCCCGGGACCACGGTCCAGGATTGTTCCGTTGCTTGGTGACGGAACCAGCCGCAAGGCTAACAGGAGGGACTTATGTATGCCCTTTATCATGATGGTATCAGGAAGAGGGAGCCAGCACTCCCCTCGGTCGCCTGGAGGCCCACAGGTCAGACCGGATATTTTAGTTGCACAACATACCTAATGCCACTGTAAACACGAACATATATTGATAGCCGCATATTCCCCCGACCCGATACAAGTTGTCTCATTTTAAGAGTCCTTTAGATAATTATCAGATTTCGGGAATGAGCAGGAGCAAGTCTGGAATATCAGGAGTACAATTCGTACTATTACATAATCAAGTTAGTAAAGCATGATGTCCGGTTATCATTCCCATTATCGTGATAATTATAAGAGTCAAGTGTATCATGCTTGGTGTCAAGAGATAGCATGATAAGAAGTGATATTCGTCTGGGAGTAGCAGACGCGAAAGTAGCAGACGCGAAAGTATCAGACGCGAAAATAGCAGACGCGAAAGTAGCAGACGCGAAAGTATCAGACGCGAAAATAGCAGACGCGGGGTTCGCATCGCAAAGGTGCCGCAAACGCGAGGTCTGCGTTCAGGTCAGGACGCGAGGAGAACGCGGACGCGGACATGGGTTCTGCGTCGCGTTAATGCAAGAAGAACACCGACATGGGCATAACAGACGCGAAAGTAGCAGACGCGGGGTTCGCGTCACGAAGGTATCAAAACGCGAGGCTCATGACCTGCGTTTAAATCAGGGCATGAGGAGAACGCGGACGTGAGTATAACTCCGCGTCATGTCAATATAAATCGAACGCAGACGCGAGCTTTAGCTCTGCGTCGCATCGAAATAACGCGAAGGCCGCGTTAAGGAAATGCCTAGACGCAGGAGATAACTCCGCGTTTAACAGTACAACCACACCGCACAACATAAAATACAATAATAAAAAAAGAGTTTACAAGTCCATGTCTTGGCGAGTAAAGTTACTCGCCTAAAACTGATACTATGAAGCTTTACGCGTCCAAAGTGAGCTTTGTCGCCGAATATCGCTAAATCGATCACCGGAATAATCGCGAACGATTACCGGAATAATCTACGGCGATATTACCGACGAAGAAATGTACGGCCCCAATCCAAAAGGAGGGACCGGCCTTAGTTGCCGACGATGAAGAGGATCACGGCCCCCAATCCAAAAGGAGGTGGCCGGCCTCAAGGTGATGAAGGGGTGATGGTTGTTGTTTGGTGAAGGTGAAGGTTTTGGTGGTGGTTTGGAAGTTTGTGGTAGGTTTAATGGAGTTGGAGGAGGAAGAAGATGAAGGTAGGAGGTTTGTAGTGGTTGTGGTTGTGGTGAAGATGAAGGAGGAATTGGTGAGGGTGAAGACTTCTCTTGGTGGAGGCTAAGTTTTTGGTGAAGTGAAGTGAAAATGAAGGAGAAATGAGAAGGAAAAGTTTATATAGGTTTTGATTTTGTGAAGGAGGTGCCAAAAATGTAAAAGAGAGGGGTTATTTGTAAAGTGGAGAGGTGAGGTGTTTCTCTTGGCCAATCTTGGCCAGCCATGGGGAGGGGAGAGAGTTTGGAATTTGTTTGTAGTGAAGATATTTGTTGGTGGAAGTGTGTAGAAAATGGTGGAAGTTGGAGAACTTTGTGGCTTGTGGAGGAAGGAAAGGAAATAAAGAAAAAAGGAAAAAGGAAAAGAAATTCATAAGAGAAGATATTTTCTTGGACTCAAAAAGTGAAACTGTTGAAAAGACTGATTCCCGGGTTTGGGTCGTGGATGCGGAAAACATTCGGAAAAATACCGAAATCGTCCCGAAATCAAGTATCTCGGAACGACCCGCAGAAATTCACAAAAATCAAAAATATTATTTTAAGACTCATGGTGAAATTTGTTTCAAGAAATAATTTATCGTTTTGAAATTAAAATTCCTGGAATCGGCAGTCAATGTCGGTCGACGCCAGTTTTGACAGAAAATCTAATAAATTTTGGAAATTCCCAAAAAATGAATTAAGATAGGAAATAATATTCTAAGAAGATACGTGAAAGCGGTTTCTCAAAATTCGATCCCAGTTGTAAATTAAAAATCCCGGATACTGGCCGATACCGACTCCGGTGGAATTTTCATAAATTCATAAAATCCTCAGAAAAAGTATTTAGGTAGAAAATATGATTCTAAGAGGAAATGTCTAAAGACTCTTCGAGAAATTCCAATCTGTCTGTAAATTAAAAATCCGGAATCGATCAGCGGTACTGGTCGACTCCGGTTTTGAAGATTTTCAATTTAATTCGAGAAAATTCCAGAAAATCCTAGAAAATATAAAATATTGGAAAATGATATTTAAAACTAAAATCGGTCAAATACAAGAAGTAAATCGAAAAATACGATCGAAAAACTGAATACGCAACTTAGTACGTATTCCGGGAACTGGGTATTACAATGGTCGCAGTGCAAATTATACTGAAAATATCTGAAATTTTTAGAACTGCGACCAGGTCGCAGTAGACTGCGACCATATCGAAGCGCCAGCTGAGAGACTCTCTAGCTGGCGGCTGAGGTACAGATTCCTCATTCCTCACATCCTCATATATATATATATATATATATATATATATATATATATATATATATATATATATATATATATATATATATATATATATATATATATATATATATTTCTCTCATGAAAACTATTATTGTATAATAAAATTTATGACATCTCATTATTAAATTCCTTTAAAAAAATAAAATAATTATATTAATTATTACTATCACAATTTATAATATAGTCATGAACAATTATCAACTTGAAAATAATTTAATTAATGAAAAGTTGAAAGAACTACTTATCATCTTGTAATAATTATAATTATAATTTTAATTAATATTTAATACTCATCATTATTAATATTATGGTTTAATAATTATAATATAAATTATAATTACTTATAATTTTGTATTTCGAGCAAAAACTGTAATCACTTATAATTAAAAAAATGTAAGACTATCATGGATTAAGCCAAAAAAAAAGCCAAGTTCAAGTCCAGCCTATTTGTATTTTCTCTTCTTTTTCTTTTAACCTTGGCCAAGCCCAGAGCAAGGCCTGCATCATTCCTTTTTTTTTTCATCTCCATTTAATTAACTTCTGAGCAGAAAGGCCCAAAAGTCCAAAGCCCACATCATTTAATCCTTAAAAAAAACATGGATAAACACACAATGCTGTAGATCAAACCCGGGTTAGTGAATTAAGCGTGCTAACTACTATGCCGCTTTGGCCTGCGTCTAATATAGCCATTTATTTATATTTTAGCCTAAAAGATTTTTTAAAAAAAGGTTAAACACGTGACACTGGGGATCAAACTCGGGTTCCCAGTAACTGAATTAAGCACGCTAACCAATGTACTACTTTGGCCTACAGTTAAGGAAGCCATCTTTTTATATTTAAGAACTTGTAAGTTGAAGAAATCAAACTCAACTCTGTTTTAAACTCCATATGGGCAAACATTAAATATTATAATTATAATATTAATTTGTAACAACATAGTATAATAATAATAATATTTAACATAATATTTAATCATAATATTAATTAATATTCTTAATAGTATATTTAGTATAACATAATACTTCAGTAATATAATTATAATTGATATATAATAATATTATAATACTAACATTAATATAATTATATACAATATATAATATATTATTGATGATCTCCTAATATTAGTTATATATTATTTATTAATATTAGTTATTATCATTATCAATACATACAATATGTATCTAAAATTATATAAATAAATATATGTAATATTATATTATTATAATATATTAAAAAATGACTAAATATGTTTGCTCAAACTATTTAATATTATAATAATTTTAAATAAGTAACATGTAATATATATTAATAATAATATATTTGTATATTATAATAATATTATTCTTAATATATTACATAAGCTCAAATTATTTATTATTACAATGATTATAAGTATACAAATATGTCATAATTATGAAATATACAATATATACATAATATAGAACTTAATATTAATCTATTAGTATATTTTAATAGTATTATGTCTAATATATTAATTATATTAGTATATTTTAATAATATTATGTTTAATATATTAATTTTTATCTATATTATATTTTAAAATATGATACTAAATAATACATATTATAAAATATAATAATTAATATATCAATTATATATAACGTATATTATTATTTATATTATATTATATGATTATAGTAATTATTATTTTGTAGTATAATATCATATAATTAGTACATATGTATTTATGTTATTGTATATTAATAATAATATTATATATATACAATATATGTTAAAATACCCCACATGTAAGTATTTTTTTTCTTTTCTTTGAGATTTAGATGTAACATCGCTATCCAGTAATATTTTATTAATATAATAATATCGATAATTTTAATTGTTTTATTTATAAATATTTACAAATTTCTTTTGTTGAGAAAATATTATTTTTTAAACAAATAAATACATCAATTGCTATCCTTAGATTGTAATCTACAGAGACGGCTTAAAATTCTAACATTTCGATTTTTTTTCACGATCCGACCGTACATTATCATATTCATGTTGTAAGATGTGCGCATATAAAAAATCACGTAATTTGAATTTTTTTTATTCTATTTTCTTTGGGTTCAAATATTAACGGTTTTTAAACAGTAAAACAAAATGTAACGATTAGATCATGAGTAAATGAACTTCAAATCACGTGATTTTTTATATGTGTACATCTTACAACATGAATATGATAATGTGCGGTCGGATCGTGAAAAAAATCAGGAGGTTGGAGTTTTAAGCCGTCTCTGTAGATTACAATCTAAGGAGATCTACTAAGAACACTTTTCCCAAATACATATTCATTTACATGTGTGTATGTATAAATATATGAGATTTTTTATAAAAATATCGATAAATAAATTTTAAGGAGTAAATATATTTATGCAAAATAAAAAAATTTAAAAATATATATATAAGACTAAGCCCACAATTCTCAATTTTCATCTTATTTTTCATTTTCTTTCTTCTGATCCATTATAAAAATCAACAAAACCAAGCAAGGCCCCACAGGCCCACACCCAAGCCCATCTTTACAAAGGGGCTTTTGCCGTGAGTTTTTATAATTGAATTGAGATAATTGCGCGCGCCTACTGAGAATCGAACACGTGCCTCACTTCTAAGTATTCAGTGCCTTAACCAACATGCGAACTTGAAATTTGGTTCCAAAGACATAGTTATATTTATCAAAGCTACAGAATTGACGCCCCGGAAACATGCAAAATCCACTCATATCTCTGCCGGACGGCGGTCAAGGGCAAATCCAACAGTCCAGTGGCGGTCATCCCTCTTTAAATGCAAGTGATTTTATCAGCTAGATTTAACTATTAATATTATCTTTGAAAGAGAAAATATTTTGTATATTTTTTCCCTTTTAATTGCACGGGCTAAATATCTAGTTTGTAATAACATCCAAGAACAGAGCAACTGCTTTCTTCACCTCGCCCTCACAAGCCTCCACCTTCATCTCCACCCCTTCAATCCACTCCTCCGCCACCCCAACCTTCCTCTTCATCTCCTCCGCTGCCATCTCCACCGCCACCTCCTCCTCCCCGCGCTCCACCGCGAACTCCACGTCTCCCTCGATCGATCCCATCCTGATCTCCAATCTCCTCACCATTGCCCTCACACTCTCCACCTCATGCACCCAGAACTCCCCCTTTATCATCATCGACACAACCTTCTCCTCCTTCTCTAGCACGCCAAGCCGGCCATCCCACACCGAGTCGGCCCACCGCTCAGCCGCCTTGATCGCCGCCCCCCTGCGGCCACCGCCACGGCGGCCAGCGGCGGGGCCGCCACTGCCTCAAGAACAACCGAGGAAATCAGCACTGACGCGAAGACTATGTTGGGTATCACCTTACACACCTTCTTCCATCTCTTGGTCGAACATGTCCTCTCTCTGAGCTGCTGCTTCTTCGAACTCAATTCTCGAAAAATCGATCCCTGATTTTCGCATGACAAGGAGAATTCACCGCTGAGGAGGGCCGCGAGGGGGTCACCGGCCTCCTTGAACTCCCTGAGTTTGGAGATAGTCTGGTAGTACTTCTTGGGGCTCTTGTGTTGCTCTTTCTGGTAGCAATTCAGAGCTCGGAGAAGGATGGCTTGCCTCTTTCGGGCCCTCGTGAGGGCGAGCTTCACGCAGCCGAGGAGGTTCATGGTTGAGACGGCGATCTTTAGGTGGTTTGCTGCCAAGAAGAGGAGGGTTTGGTTGTTGAGGACTAGTTTCTTCAGTGTTGGGAGAGTGTCGGGAGACGATGAGAGCTCCGGGATGAGACCGCGGACGGCCTCGTAGGAGGAGGTGAGCTCGGCCATGAGGTGCTTGGCCGACTTCTTGTTGTCACCGGCGATGACATTGGCGCCGCCGAGGTTGCTGCAGTTGCACCCCATCCTTTGTTGATGGTGAGCTTAAAGATTTGAACTGTAGGAAGAAGAGGGAGGAAGAGGGCTCTCAAATTTGGGTTTGAAGGTAGCACAACTCGCGGGGGTTGGAAGTGAGCGCAAAGCTGTGCAGTCATTTGATATATATATATATATATATATATATATATATATATGTATAGGCAAACATTAAATGAAGGAAAATACGAGGCAACTGCACGTGGAAACGTGGCGGTTGCCTATGGTTCGGGTCAGAAGGATCTGGAACGGGGAGGCGCCGCACCGGGTTGCACACGTGCTTCGGATCTGGCACGATTCCATATCGGTCTTTGATGTATAGGCGAGGCACAGGCATCCCGCGCACACACGTGGCGGTTCCTATGGGTCAGTTTCGGTGTTTGATGTAAGGGAGTTAGGCGGCTCCATGGGGTCGGTTTCGGTGTTTAACGTGGGCATTAGGCATCACCTGGTGCACACGTGGCGTAAGCTTATGGGTCGGTTTCGGTGTTTGATGAGCTGTGGATGTGGGAGGAGAATGGAATTGGGGCTTGAATTTTGTTTCTGGAGATGGGCCCGGGGGGCGTTTCAAAGGGTTGGGCTCTGGGGTTTTGGGTTTCAACTTCCATGCAAGAGCCAGGAAAGTTTTGGGCTTGGGAGGAAAAACAAAATTGAACTGCAGTTACACTGAAGATTCGTTCGAAAGGGATGTTGTGTGACAAAATTAGCTAAGTTTGAGGGTTTGATTAATGGCCAAAGTGGGGTTTTTTTTTTAATAGAGTTTGCATTGACCTCGAACATGAACCCATTTGACAAACAAAGTGATCAGGGCAAGTCAAGTTTGAGACCATTGAACCTTGATTAGGGAAATGTGTGTAGCTTGACCATGCACAATTATTAATAAGAGGGTTTGTTAGTTTTTTTTATTTTATTTTTTTGCTAGTTAATAAGAAAAACTAAAAATAAGCAAAACATTACAGAAGTCGGATATCTCCCACAAGGAGATAAGGATCTTCTTCATCGACATCCAAGTCTTCAGCGTCCATTCCTACAGCAGAGCTGGATTGAAGTCTGAGTTAGAGAGCGCAAGTTGCAGAGAGAAGTCATTGAGGCGATTTCTCTTTGAGTTCTTCTCAAATTTGAGGGATTTGAAGGACTGCTTAGAGATGACTGACGCGGGGCACCTGAGTGAAGGCGGGAGGACCATTCCCTTCAGCTTCGTAGCTTCGTTGCCTTCCTGATTTGAGCTGGATAGAACCAACCCATAGGCTCCTGGTGCAGCACCGCCCGTTGCCTTGAGTTTCGCCACCCGCTCCTCAGATGTCGGAGACGCAGACTTGTTGGTGTCAAAGTGCTGCTTGTGGGAAGAGGAAGAGGGTTGGAGGGAAATTGGGCCTAGAAAAGCCACTGCCACTGTTTTTCTTCCGTACAAAAAGGCCCAGCATGGGTCTGGGCTTGGGTGGGCGAACCACGAGCCTCAACAGAGCCCGCACGGGGATCGCACTATTCGTGTGCTTAGGCCCATTTTCTCATGATCACACATGATTTTCATTGGAGCCCAAAGGCTCAAAAGAATGTGGTTTGGTCCATCAACAGCCTGATCACGTGTGGGAGAACCAACAGAAGCAGAGTCATCACGTGCGCAATGATAACTGCCAGCTGGCAAAGACCGAAGGCGTGGGGGTGGTGGTCTCGAACATTTGTGGAAGAACCCAGAAGCTCACGTGATGGAGCACGTGAGAATAGAGCTGCTGTGGAGGCTGGAGTGACGTTTACGGCTGCTGAGGAACTCGGCCACGCTGATGAACGCGCACCAATGCCTTGGGCGGTGGCGGTTCATCATTGGCTGCAGACGGAAGGACAATATTGAGCATGGAAGTGTCATGTTCGACGCTCAAAGGAGAAGAACAAACAAACTTGCAGTCAAATTGTCAACGACCACCACAGTGACAAACAGCAAAAAAAACAGATGAACATGTTCGGGCTCAAATTGGTGAAGGGTAGTAATTCTGTAAATCATCTAGAGGAGGGGTGAATAGGTGATGGCTAATCTAATGGTCACTAAATACGGAATTAAAAACTATTATGACCTAAACAAACTATTTAAACTAAACACCACGTATAACACAAGAGTGTAGCCGAATTCCCCGTGAAGGGCTCTGGACTAACTCCTCTAGATTCCCCTAGATAAGGGTTGAGGTGCCGCGTTGGCTCTCTTGGTTAAATACAAGTGTTAGCAAACAATCCCCAAGCATATAACAATTAAGCATACAAGGTATATCAAGCATGTAAAGATTAACACAATAAAGGAATGCAAGATATAAACAAGGGAGAGAGAGAGAAAGAGCAATCGCAAACACAAGGGATTTGTTTCGAGGTTCGAGCACACTTGCTCTACATCCCCGCCTTCGACACACGAAGGATTTCCACTATAATCGATCCCACCGGATCACTCCTCGGTGCCGCAACACCTACAAGCCGAGTTCTCACTAGAACTCATTGGACTCTCTAGTCCGTACACATGCAAACCCCACAAGCTCGCCGAGGCCGCACCTCAAACAACAAGTTCGCACCCGAACTTGAAACACCGCGAACACACTTGTCCGCCTCCTCAAAGAACAAGAAAAGATCTCTTGGTGATCTAAACACTTTGATCACCAATAAACACTCTCACTACAACACTCCTATAGAATGAATAATTAATGGATAGCTCAAGTGTTTGTGTGAGAAAACTAGGATGGAATATGATGGAGGAAAACTCAAAGATCACTTTTAAACACTCTTGATAAAAACTCCCCTTTTGATTGGAAATATTTGCTCTTAATCAAGTGGAGGAAAACCTCTGAATAGTCAAGGAAAAACTGGTGAAAACCCACTTGAAAATCTTAGGGAAAAACAATGCCCAAACCCCCAAATTTATAGGGCTAGAAAAACTAGTCGTTGGGGTCTGACAGACCTGTCGGTCGACCGGCCGGTCGATCGGCAAACGGTCATATTTCAGACCGTTGTGCCATCGGTCGACCGGTCGGTCGACCGAGGCCAGGATACAGAGAGCAGACTCTCTGTCCGGTCGACCGGGGCATTTCCAGAGAGCAGAGCTCTCTGGACGGTCGACCGGGTCGGTCGACCGGCCCTCCTGCCAGAACAGGCGTGCACGTCTGTGCACGTCGGTCAACCGCCCGGTCGACCGACTTCAGAACTCGGTCGACTGGTCGGTCGACCGCTGAAGCCTGGAAACAGAACTGTTAAGGGATTAAAAACTTGGTCTTTTTGATTAAAATAAAATCCCATAAATCACAGAAAATCTACAAAAATAGTTTTACCAATATACTTTGATAAACAAACATGCTTGCACAAAATCAACGCATGTTACAAATTATTTGGACTATTTTTGTAACTTGGAAATATTGATTCAAAAATAAAAAATTGTTTTTCCAAAAACATGTTTTTCCAAAACTTATTTTTTCCAAAACTTTACCAAATACAAAAACAAGATATTTAAACTCTATTAAAGCATATGGTGCATGGATATGATCCATTACACAAATATGGTAAAATATCTATGTTTTTGACAATAAGCACTAAACATGGTTTTGGTTAAAACATATAGACTTGAATACCAAAAACCAAAACGGTATTTTTCAAAATGAAAAGTCTTTTCTAAACTGAAAATTCTTTTATGAAAACATATCTAATCAAGAGTGTGTGTGCATATGATACTTGAGCAATCCACCAACTATTCTATCCTTTACATTTTATCTAAAAATAAAATCTTCTAAAACAAACCTAGACACAAGTCTTCATCTTCTTGAAGTCTTCACTTGAAGTCGTCTCATCTTCTTGACTTGGTCCAAACACGATCCAAAAGCTCTTTGGATCACACCGTGCTAGCTTCAAAACTTGACTTTAAATCCTTTGTTGAAGGTATGCACTACTAAGATCTTGATCATAAATCTATCACTAATTAAACACAAGATCATTAGTACTATAACTACATGAGTTAATCATCATCAAAACTAGAGTGATGGGCCTCGGGCCAACAATTTCCCCCTTTTTGATGATGTCAAAACTCATGAAGTTATATATGCATGGATTAAAGTAAAGCTTCAAAGAAGCTCCCCCTTAACTCATGCATAAACAATAAATAATAAATATGACAATGAAGCACATAAACATGTATGCAAATGGAAGGAGATAAAACATGCAACAAGCATAAAACACATCAAATTCTTTTTCTCCTATTTGCAAAACAAAACATATATGCATAAACATAAATAATTATCCCCCTTTAATAATAAAGCAAGGAAAACATGCATATACATCTTAATACTTCTCCCCCTTTTTGTCAATCATCAACAAAGGGGTTAAAGTAAAAACAAAATTTTTCTACCCCTTTTTGTCATAAACAAATGATTAATAAGGGGTGCAAACAAATAAGTCAATAAAAGTTTATATGCGATATACATTCATGAAGAGGAAGACGGTAAAGTAACTTCTCTACACATATACATTACATGAAAGAGGGATGACAAGCCCTAATTCACATAACACATAATATGTAATGCATAAGAGGAGATGTGAAGCTCCCCCTACACACGTGTATCACATAAAGAAGAGTTTGTCAAGCTCCTCAATACAAGATACACTCATCATGAATCTATATATAGAAGAGATGTTAAGCTCTCCTTGCATATAGGCAATACACATCAAAACTTTTTGATTTTTCTTAAACAAAAATTTTAAAGGTATCAGAGCTCTTGTAAAACAATCAATTTTTAAGATACCAAATGTAAATAATCATTATTGTAAAACATATTGATACCAATTGAAATTTATAACAATTTTGACATTGAAACATATTGATACCAATTGAAATTTATAACAATTTTGACATTGAAACATATTGATACCAATTTAAAATAATTATCAAATTTTTTTTATTTTTTTATTTTTCATAAACTTTATGCTTTTAAATATGTATTCCAATTGTAAATTAAGCACTAAAACATCATATATATGTATGATAATAGAAATTGACATTGAAGGCATACATATATATAGAAACAAAATTATGAGTATACAAAATATATCAATTGAGATACCAAATGAAATTATGATACCAATTGAAATATGAAGTGAAAATAGTGTATAACTCATAAACTACCACCCTTTATACGCTCAAGATAAAAGATTTTTCAATTAGGCTTGCAAGGCATAATCGCCCATCCGTCCACCCATAATGGTTGGAAGGGGTTTTCGAAAAATAGGGTTTGAAAACATTTTATAGTGAAAATCACTACCAATTGAAGAATAATTAACTAGTTAAAGATAATTTTTAAAAAACTAGTTAAAGATCCTTCAAAGCAAGAAATCATATGTTTTTCATGAATCAAACTAGATACACAAAAATTTAAGCACTCATGGTCAATAAAGCTCAAAAATGATCATGAAATAAGGTCATGAATAAACAAATAAAGTGTGAGTGTTCAAACATCATGTAAATAGCATTTTTCATGAAAATGATCATTAAAGCTCAAATCAAACATGAATATCATTTTTATCAAACAAAACATGAAAATTCATTTTTCATCATAAAACAAATTTCTAGGTATATGTCTGATTTATTCAATCCTAACAATATGCATACATATCTCAAACATAAAAGAGTCTATAAATAGTGTTTTGCATGTGTAGGCTGTCTAAAAATCACTAAAAGACAAGCCATTGAAAAGCAGAATTCCAAGTTCTAGACGCAAGGTTAATATTGGCCGCGTCTCAGCATCAAGGCGCGAGGGATCAAACCCGCGTCTCAGCATCAAGGCGCGAGGGTTCAAACCCGCGTCTCAGCATCAAGGCGTGAGGCTCGACAGCCGCGTCTCAGCATCAAGGCGCGAGGGATCAAACCCGCGTCTCAGCATCAAGGCGCGAGGGTCCAAACCCGCGTCTCAGCATCAAGGCGCGAGGCTCGACAGCCGCGCCTCAGTATCAAGGCGCGAGGGTCGAAACCCGCGCCTCGGTTATAACTGCCCTGGTTATGGGGCCAGTCACCCCTCACATAGCGGGAAAGTTAACCCCTCATTGTGGAGTGTTTTTAGGAGGCACGTACGCCCTTGAAACCTCTATAAATAGCCCTGTTGCTATGGAGAAGGGGTCGGATCTTTTTGAAGGAGAGAAAAGAAAAGAGACGAAGAGAGGGTCACAGGCGAAGACAGAGAGAGACAAACAGAGAGAGTTCAGCTCTTTAGCTAACTTGCTGCGTACAAGTTGCTCCTTGCCGACAATCTCTTTGAGAGTTTTGGTCGACAGAGCTGTGTTACTCCGTCTGCCATCCGAAGAGAAGATCCCCGGAAGATCTCGACGTTCACCCGGTCAGCGGAGAACAAGATTCACTCTTCACCGCCACTTGAAGAACCCAGCTTTAAACAAAGAGGAGAATCAACTCTGAGATTCCCTCTCCCTTGTAACCGGAACACTGTTCTGTTGTAATCTTCTATCCAAGCAAAAGAATTTTGCAATCGAATCCACCTTTTCCGACGCGTACAAGAGATGGCGACTCCGCTGGGGACTACATTTGTTACTGATGAACAAATCGTGGCGCAAGGTGACATCCTCTATAAGGGGAAGATGGTCGAATCGCTCGTCGTCGAGTTTGACCATGCAAAGTATGAAGACTTTCTCTCTTCTGGCTCCAAGAGCCCAAAGACCCGCGTCTGCCGCAGGGTCTCTACGGGGACTTGCCCCGAAACCCGCTCTGAGACTCTCTCAGGCGCGGCTGCTGTGAAGGGTGTTGCGGCCAACTGCGCCAAGCGTGACACACGCGCCAACGTCTCTCAGGAGACCCGCGTGGCCTCAGGCGCAGCTGCTGTAAAGGATGTCGCGGCCAACCGCGCCATACGAGATACACGTGCCAACGTCTCTCAGGAGACCCGCGTGGTCAAGCCCTCTGGTGTCCAGCCAGTTCACCCTCTCCCTCAGCACCAAGTCGTCGTTGGTTTCTCTCCACTTCCATGACGCAACCGAAACGCTGAGCGCCGACAGAGGAGGCGTGCGCGTCAGCTGCAAGTTGGAACTTCTGATCGCCCAACTGAGGCAGGTCGCAAAGTTCAAACTGGCGTCTTGACTGCGCCGCATCCAGCACGTGAAGTCCGCGTTTGGCGGCCCAAACGCGAGACTCTCCAAATTAGTTCCTCTGAAGCCCTACTCACCAGACGTCAAGGCGAAGCTTGCGCGCCTCGTCAAGTACAAGAGGCACGCGCCTCTAGGCGTAGGGCCCAGCAGCTCGCTCTCTCTCAAGCGTCTCTGCTCCGACGCACCAATCAGCAACGCGACAGTCGCGTCTCTTCTCAGCAGAGATGCCAGACACGCGTCCTAAAGCTACGACGCGAGAACTACGTCTCTGAATCCTGCGTCCAAGCTGTACAGCGCAAGGATGCCTCCCGCCCTCGAAGTTGCGAGGCTAATCTCTTCGATCCTCTTCCCATGGATCTAAGGGATTACTTGACGAAGAAAAGAAGTGCTAATCAAATCACTTCATCATGTTGCTGCCAACGGCTCATCTCTATGCTCTCTGAGTGCCGTTGTGATTCAGGCGTGAACCAGCAGCCTTTAGTTAGACAGCTGACCCTGATTCTCCCATCAGCCAAAAGAAGTCGCTCTCACAGGCGGAGGATCTTCTCTGACGCTGAGTATCCAGAGCTCACTGCAAATATGACGAGCAGGAGCAGGGGAAAACAACCTGCAGTCAGTTCCGAGGATGAATTTGACACAGAACCGGAAGGAGTGTACCGACAAACTCGCTCCCGAACTGGGGCATTCCTCCGACTGACTACAATGCTCTAGTCCGGGGCATAGAGATTAATGACTCGCACTCTGCCATTGCAGAGTCGCAGGCTTCAAACTCTTCTATAGAGAAAGAGGCCTTCGCATACATGACGAGCACTCCTGAGGAGACCGCTGAGCGCTTGGAGCAGCAAGCCCAGGTCCAGAAGGAACAACTCGAGATGATTCGTGCTCAGCAGGAATCTATCGACTCCTCAAGCAGATGCTCGCGCAGTTGCTTGAAGACAAGAGGAAGTCAGCTGACAAACCTTCCTCTAGAAAGTCTAAGGGCAAATGAAAAGAGGGAGAAAGCTCATCTTCCGAACATCCAAGAAGAAAGAGCAATCTACTTCTAGTTCGTCTGAAGCCTCATCGCCAGGAAAAGACGACCAAGACCATGAGAAGGTTCATTCTAAAAGAATGAGTCGATTGGAGCGACGCCTTGAGGCCCTTACCAATCGTAAAGGCCTCCAAGAAGCTGGAGTGGTCCGACCTTATCCGGCCGAGTGGGACTTAGTTCCATACCCTTCCAAGTTCAAGGCTCCAACCCTCCAAGCATTCGATGGGAAGGGGTCACCCAACCAACATATCTACTACTTTAAATCCCAAACAGGAAATGTAGTAGACAACGATGCTATCTTGGCGCGTCTATTCATTGGCACCTTGAAAGGACTTGCCTTTGAATGGTTCATGAAGCTCCCAGAAGGCTCCATCAAGAACTGGGGCGATCTGAAGAAACTCTTTTTAACGCGCTCTTCGAAGATGACTCGGAGGTCACAATTCCCACCCTTTTGGCTACCAAACAGCGAAAGGGAGAGTCCGTCAAATCTTTCGTGGAAAGATTTCGGAACATGGCACTCCGATGTTCGAGCGGTATGACCCAGGTCACCCTGGTGGAAACATGCCGCCACAATCTCCAAACCTCACTCCTTGCTCAAATAGGAGTTGCTGAAAGCTGCACCTGAAAGCAATTGGTCCAACAAGATGAACAGGCTGAGGAGATTGTCGCCCGCGTCAGAGCGGAAGAAGGTAAGCCCAGGCCGGAAAGGTCAACAAGGCGTGCGCCAGACACATCCCTCCAAGCCAAACGGAAGGACAACTTGGCAACGGAGACCAAATCTCCCACCAAACCTCAACCGTCAAGGGGAGTGGCTCTTCAAGCCAACCATGCACCAACAAGCAATACTCTTTCAAGGATGAGCATGTCGACTCCCTCTTCAAACTGCTCAACAAGAGCAACCGACTGAAGCTCCCTGAAGCTAGACGCCCAGAGGAAGTCGGTAAAACCGATAATCCAATTACTGCATGTATCACAGGATGTTGGGACACCCCACCAAAAGCTGCTACGTCTTCAAGGACATCCTTCAGGCCCTGATTGACGCGGAGGTATTGAAACTCCGTCCAGAGCAGAAGAAGGTGGCGGCCAACATGACGTCATTTCTCTAGTTTGGACGACAACCTCCAGCATCTTCCGGAGTGATCCCTGTCCCAAGAGGAGAGCTAAGGGTGGTCAACACAGACCCTCACCAGCAGCAAGAGAAAGGCCTGATACCTGTTCCCACACCTCAAGGGGAAATTATGTGGGTCCACCCTGACCTTGTTGACAGCCAGCAATGGACTACTGTAACCAACAGGAAGTCCAAAGGCAAAGCAAAGGCTTTGTCCTGCAATGTGGTGTGTGCCTCTTCTCGAGAAGCGAAAACTGATGTTCCCTCGCTAACCGACTCAGAAGAGGAGACAATAGTTCTGGCCGCAGAACCCAGTCAGCTTGTGGCAGAAACCCGTTCGGGGCAGCCATATTTGAAAAAGTATGGCGAAACGGGGGTAACTCCTCCAAGACCCGCTGCAGAGCCAGCCAAAACCTCCACGAAGCAACCCGTGGAGAAACAGAAAGAACTTCGGTTTACTCGAGTTCTTTTGAAAGACATAGCGGAAGGATCCACATCACCTTATCGCTTTGATGTCCTGGCTCAACTAGCCAACATCCCGGCGCGGATTACGCTTTATGAGCTTCTTAGGCTATGAAAGTCGACCAGAGAAGCTCTACAAGAAGCTCTGGCTAATGCTGAGGTCTTCATGACCCAGGTGCCGATCGGGCCAAAGGAGGAAGATGTAGATGATTGCCTCCATGCCTCCCAAAATATTCCCTGCATCACCTTCACGGCGGATGATATGCAAGTCAAAGGGAAACATGATCGACCCCTTTACTTCACAGGGTATATTGGATCATCTGAGGTGAACCGCATTCAGGTAGATCCCGGGTCTGCATTAAGCATCATGCCTCGCCGGGTCATGCAACATTTGGGGATTCTTACTCATCATTTGAGCCCTACCCAGACGACCATTTATGGGTTCAATGCCAATAGTACCCGTCCAATGGGGAAGGTCAAGCTCAAATGCCAGATCAGAGATCTGAGGTTGGAAGTGACATGCTACGTCATCGACGCTGACACTTCCTACAATCTACTACTAGGACGACCTTGGATTCATCGCAATTCTATCGTTCCCTCTACCCTCCACCAGGTCATGAAATACATTGACGGGAGTGGAAAGGTGCGAACGTTGATTGCCGAAAGGCATCCGTTCAAGGGAGTCGAGAATTATTTCACAGATTCCCTCCTGTATCAGGACCCTGTGGAAGCAGATGAAATCCCGCAACCAGAGGAACCAGACTCTGGCAATGAAGCCGACACCGAGCTGGAAGAAGAAGAGTGCATGTGGGAGCTAGATCCACCTGTAACGAGCACTAATAAGCTCGATATTGATAATACCATCGACGATGTAGGCGGATGGTATATTAATGAAGAATTAGATTTGGCGTATTTTTCTGTGTTTGCTTCTGATTTGGTACCGTCAGACACTAGCACTGATGTGGATGATGATCTCTGGTCGGCAATGGGTGCTTTGACATCATTGCATGTACCAGTGAAATCATCCTTCGAGACATGTCGAAATGCCGGTGATGCGCAAGAAGCTGTATTCATGGTTCCAGCAAGACGGAAAGGCCAAAGACCAATCCTTTTCGGGCGAATCTCGTCTGAACCAACACCTCGCAAAGAATCAGAAGGCGAGGAAGAATCCCCTCAGTTCGATCATTACGAACCAAAAGCACTCAGAATGATGAAACGCATGGGGTATGACCTAACAAGCAGACTCGGGTTGAACTTTGCAAAGGAAGGAGAACGCTACTTCGATCCTCTGTGCCGAAAGGGAAAGCACCTGATTATTATCATCAGACTCGCAGGGGGTTGGGCTATGTGTCAACTCCGATCCCGTTAGCCTCTGACTCTGAAGAGACACTGGGCCATGATTACTCATCAGACACGTCATCATGGTAGTCAGATGCTAGTGTCGGCAACATCTTCAGAGAACTTTCAGTGAACATGGTTTCAACAAGCCACCTGGAAGACGGAGATAAAGAAATGATCCAATCCGATACAGATCCTTGGATCAAACATTTAAATACTCTTTGGGATACCCGCTTTGAACAGCGAGAGCCGCCCACAGAAGACAAGGTTGTTCAGATCAATCTGGGGGATGAGGCTAATCCTAAGCCCATCTTCATAAGTGACGGCCTGTCACCTTCGGAGAAAAGGATCTAATATCTCTTGTACAAGAGTATATAGACGTCTTCGCCTGGAATTACGAAGACATGCCTGGACTTGATCCTCAAGTGGCTATGCACCGCCTCAACATCAATTCGGACGTAAAGCCTGTCAAACAACAACAGCAACGATTCCGCCCAGAGATAATGGAGGCGATTCAATCAGAAGTCAGAAAGCTTATAGATTCTGGCTTCATCAGGGAACAACATCCCGACTGGGTAGCCAACATCGTCCCCGTTGCCAAGAAGAACAGAAAGATCCGAATCTGTATCGATTTTCGTGATCTGAACGAGGCCTGTCCCAAGACGAATTCCCACTGCCAATCACAGATGTCATGATTGACAATACTTGTGGTTTCGAATGAATGTTCTTCATGGACGAATTCTCAGGATATAATCAAATCAAAATGTATCCTGATGACGAAAAGCACACCTCCTTCAGAACACCACTGGGGGTATACTGCTACACCGTCATGCCCTTCGGACTGAAGAATGCAGGGGCGACGTATCAAAGGGCTATGAATGCCATTTTTCACGAGCACATGCGCAAAACGGTGGAATGCTATGTTGACGACATCGCGGTAAAAAGCCGCGCCAAGAGTGATCATATAACGGATCTAAAGGTTGTCTTCGACATTATGCGGGCCATCAATTGAAGATGAACCCAACCAAGTCCTTCCTGGGGGTGGCTAGTGGCAAATTCCTAGGATTTGTTGTAACCTCCACGGGAATTCATTTGGACCCGGAAAAGGTTCGCGCTATCCAGGAGATGCAACCTCCAAGAAATCTCAATGAACTCAGGGATTGCAAGGACGATTGGCGTACATCCGCAGGTTTATCTCAAATCTCTCCGGAAGATGCCAACCCTTCGCTAAACTAATGAAGAAGGGTGTTTCGTTCATTTGGGACGACGCTTGCCAGCAAGCGTTTAGGAGATCAAGCAATACCTCACCCAACCACCAGTCCTTGCAGCTCCGATATCCGGAAAACCTTTCCTGGTATACGTCCGAGCAATGGATCATTCTTTGGGAGCTCTACTAGCTCAGAATGATGATCAAGGACGAGAGCAAGCAATCTACTATCTGAGTAGAAAAATGATCGGAGCCGAACATCGGTACAACCCGATCGAGAAGGAATGTTTGGCACTGGTGTTCGCCATTCAGAAAATGCGACACTATCTGGTAGGCCAAATTATAAATGTCATATCAAAAGTCAACCCCTGAGGTTACTCATGACTAAGCCTTCATCATTGAACGGCCGGCTGGCAAAATGGGTCATATTGCTATCCCAATATGAGATGCACTTTTTACCACAAAAGGCCATTAAAGGACAAGCGGTGGCGGATTTCCTAGCTGAGCACCCAGATCCGAGGACAGCCAAAGTCTACGAAGGATCTCCCAGATGAAGTCGCCGAAGTCTGCCTCACTCAGACATCATTCGAAAGACAAGTGTGGCAACTTTTCTTTGACGGTGCATCCAGAACGAGCCCAAAAGGACACATAGTAGTGGGGGTAGGAGTAGTACTCGTCTCGCCACAGAATTATGTGGTTCCCCGAGCTGTCTCGCTAACTGAGCTTTGCTCCAACAATGTAGCGGAGTATAATGCTCTTTTGATTGGGATGCAACTCGCCGATGAGATTGGCGTTAAAAATCTCGAGGCATATGGTGACTCTAAACTCATCGTTAGCCAAGTTCGCGGAGGGTACGAAGTCAGACATGAAGACCTAGTACCGTACTACAATGCAACTGTCCGCATGCCCGAGAGGTTCACAAACTTCTACATCGACCATATACCGCGCAGGCAAAATGCGCATGCAGATGCACTCGCATCCCTCGCTGCCTCCTTAGCTCTTCCAGCTGGAGCAATGGAGAAGGTATTTGTCTACAGCCATGACCTGTATTGCCCGAGAGTTGCTCTCAAGGACTACCAGGAGTCAACGGGAGGTCGTCACGGCAAAGAAGCACTTGAGTCATCAACTGGCCCAGAGCCTAGAGACTGGCGATTCCCCTACATTGATTATGTCTTATACGGCATCAGCCTTAGGACACCAAAGAAGCGGCGACCATTCGAAGGAAAGCCCCCAAATTCTACTATAATGCGAATTACGCGAACATTGTATCGTCGATCGCATGACGGGATCTTACTCCGCTGCCTTTCACCAAAAGAGGCACAGGAGGTATTGAAAGAAGCCCACGACGGTATGTGTGGAGCCCATCAACCTGGCCCAAAACTGGCATATCGACTCCAAAGATTGGGTTACTATTGGCCCAAGATGATTGCTGACGCCGTCACCTATGCCAAAAGATGTCACACCTGCCAAGTACATGGCGATTTCATCCATCAAGCACCAGGGTACCTTCACTCTACAACCTCTACCTGGCCATTTGAAATGTGGGGGATGGATGTAGTTGGCCCTATCAGCCCGCCGTCATCAAAAGGACATCGGTTTATTTTGGCAATAACCGATTACTTCTCCAAATAGGCTGAGGCCGTTCCTTTGAAGGAGGTGAAGTCATCTGATGTGATCAAGTTCGTGAAACATCACGTCATTTACCGTTTTGGGGTACCTCGACGAATTGTCCACGACAATGACCCCAGTTCATCAGTCAAGCTTTCCAAAGGTTCTGCGCTAAGTTCAGAATCCAGAGTGTGTCCTCAACGGCATACTACCCCGCCGCTAATGGTCTCGCAGAAGCTTTCAATAAGACCATTGGCAAGCTCCTCAAGAAATTCGTCTCAAAAAGTCAACGGGACTGGGACGACAAGCTGGGTGAATGTTTATGGGCCTACCGCACAACTGTACGAACCCCAACTAAAACTACGCCATTCTCTTTGGTATATCGGTGTGAAGCCGTGCTTCCACTGGAAATCCAAATTCCATCTCTACACGTCGCCCTGACAGCAGAGATGACAAATGAGGAGAAGTATCGACAGCGACTCCAGAATTGGAAGCCTTAGATGATAAACGTCTGCAGGCCCAACAACAAATCGAGCTTTACCAAGCCCGGATTTCCAGAGCCTTCAACAAGAAAGTTAAAGTGCGAACTTTCAAGAAAGGCGATCTTGTCTTAGCCGTTAGAAGACCCATGGTGATGACGCACAAGACGAAAGGAAAATTCCAACCCAAATGGGAAGGACCATTCGTAGTAGAGTTAGTCTACTCAAATGGATCGTATCGCCTCATAACTTCAAATGGCGATACACTCATGATGCCGATCAATGGCAGATTCTTGAAAAAGTACTATCCTTAATAGTACTCCTCCACCGATCAAGTTAAAAGTACACCTCTGATCAAAACAAGAAGAGCTTCTTCATTAACATCTGACGCCTCCGACGGCTAAGGATAGAGGAAAATGTTGGCTTTTAAACCCAACATGAGTCTTCGACAACTCATCATGCTGAGGGGAATAGCATGGCTAGCCCAACTCAAACGGCAGTTGGTAAAGGCATCTCAAATCCGTTGATAGCTGAGGATTTGCTAAAAATCCTAAGTGGATAGAATTCCACTCCCTCCTCCAAAATCCCTTACCAATTCTCATCCACAGAATGGTAGGTCTACGAAATACAATCATTACCAAGTTAACATTATACCTCTGGTAATGAAAATTTTCAATACTCCTTGTCGAGTACAAAACTTTACTTGTCAACTCTACATGGAGCAGCAAAACTTCAAATTTGCCAAGTTAACATTATACCTCTGGCACTTCAAAATTCACTTGTCAATTCTCATCAATAGAATGACAGGTCCTCAAATTGCTCATCAATTTCTGTCAAGTTAATACCACACCTCTGACAAATTACTGTTAAGTTAACATTATACTTCTAAACAGTACATCAAGTTTCTGTCGAGTTAACATCATACCTCTGACAGTCATCTTTTCTTCAGACTTCCATATCGAAGCTGAAATAAACAATGCTAAGTTTAACACTACACCTCTAGCATCCAGGTCATCGCCAAGTTCAACAATACACTTATGGCCATGACTTTTCCTCGGACTTCCTCACTGAAGTCGAGATGACTAATGCCAAGTTCAAAAATTACACCTCTAGCATTACCCTCATTGTCAAGTTAAACATTACACCTACGACAGTGACACTTTTAGTTTTCCTAAGATAAAACTGAAATGTTTCTGAGTTAAGTTAATATCACACCTCTGACTCACATCCTTGTCAAGTTAACACTACACTTCTGACAAGACTACGTTCAACCCGTTAAGTTAATATCACACCTCTAACGGTAAAGACTTTCCTAGATTCCCCACGAATCTAGACTCACTTGTTATTCTCTTCAACAGAATAACGAGTCTACCTAAGAACATTGTCAGGTTAACACTACACCATTAACAGTGTTTTCATTAACTCCCCAGCTGATCTTAATCAAGTTAATCCCAAACTCTGATAAAAGTTCATCTTCCCTGGGTACAAATCCCACCTGTCACTCTCCTTTATAGAGTGGCAGGTCTACAAAATTATTTTATCTCTGTCAAGTTAATATTACACCTCTGACAGTATTGTGGAGTTCCTGAAATAAGAACTCTCCCTTCAAAACTTGACTTATTAAACTTGTCATCATAAGTTTTGGCAAAGTCAAAGATTCTTTGCTTCTATGCGTCTGGCTAAAAACAAAAAGTTCAAGACAAATTGAAGAAGAAAAAGAAAAGTGTCACTTTTATTTATATCCAGGCATATGAAAGTGATACAAGACGCTCTCTTATACAATGAGATTGAGTGTTACAGTTAAGGAGTACAAAGAAGTCTCTCTCTCTCTCTCAGAGGTTGAACTCACTCCTCAAAGCTGCATACAATTCCAAGTACAGGATGTTTGGAAGGGCGCCAAAGTGGGATCGGACATTGTGGCAGCGATCGGGAGCTGATTGCACCACGATGCATGGCGTAAACATCAAAGAGGCCGTCCTTGACCAAGAGTAATGGTGTTCTTGAGATCGAATGGCAGCAGAATCCTCCGATCCTACCTGACCATCCGAAGTGGCGGGATACGATCCCTCGTTGATGAACATCTCTTCCACCAGAAGGTCATCCAGTAGGCATGGAGTTTTCCTCGATATCACTTTGGGGTAAGAGAGGAGGTTTTGAGACCTCACAGGGGATGCTACCCACCACTATATCCACCGCTACCCCCGCCGCCATACTCACTCTGACCATGCCATGCCAGCAAGCATGACTGGTGCATTGAATCCAAAGAGATCTTGGCGAGGGTTAGGTCCCTGGCTCCCGAAGACAGGGGCCATGATTTCTTTCCTTGTGGACGACGAGGACCATGATTTCTTCCCTTGTGGACGAACATCGAACAAGTCGCCGGCCGAAATATTCTCCCAGGGGCCCAGCGAACATGAAAAAGGATGATCAAGCCTACCTGTACGAAGCAAACAAAGGAATTAGAAGATCTGAAGCTTAGTATACTTCGACAAAAAAAAACTAAGTAACAGACGCAGCTACTGCTGAAGACTGCAGACGCGGGAATGACCCACACAGTGAGTCAAACTTCTGCGGTGGCAGAAACAGACGCGATCAAAATTGTGATATACACAGAATTCGAACGCAGTCTCATTTTGCATCCGCGCTTAAAGTACGAGACGTGAAGAGAATCAGACGCGAAAATTGCCATCTCCCTGTTGGATGAACAGGAGTTGCAAAATTCAGGCCTGAAACCTTCAGCCCGAAGTTAAAGTTCTTCCAAGTCAGCGGCCTCAAGACGCGAGCTCTGTGTGCAAAGCCGGCGGCCAGGGGCCAAAGTCCACTGTATTGGCGTCCAGAAAAGTTTAAGCCAATGGCGCAACTTCCAAAAGAGGAATGCACCAACTAAGACTTCAAGAGAAAATCCAGATGATGAATCTCTTTAAGAGATATCAAACTTCAAACTTAGTTGGGTTAAAAATGTCATGGCAAACCGAGAAGGCGTACCCGTGATTGAGGCTAAACCTTCACAAAAAATACGAGATTATAGAACTAAAGAAAGAATATGTGCAAGTGCTCAATTCTTTCGCTATAGCAAGTGGCTATGCGGGTCGTGATCCACAAGGAGGGTTTGCGATGGAAGCGTTTACAGTTTTATTGAAATCGTTAAGAAAATAAGCGAAAGTTCTTCTCTGTTTTATGTTATGAAAATGAAAAGAAAGTTATCTTAAAGTTAAAAGAAAATGGAAGATGAAGAAGGTGGAAAATCAGAAAACGATGAAAAGCGACCATGTACAATGAAGTGGAAAGAAGAATGAACATGATTTGGAAGAAGTGGTTGGTGATCTAAACTAAGAAAGAAAAGAAAAAAAGTAAAGAAAAGTGAAGCGATACTTACCTAGGTTGATTCATGACTTACTTGGAAACCTTTTTGCAAGTTCTACCTTTTTGCTTCGGAGGCGTTCAACGCATAGATCATAAACTCGAGCTCGGTCCCCTGCACATTATATCGTCAAGCATAAGAAGAACGAAGTGATGCGGAGCTTGGAAGAGGAGAATGTCTTCATAAACTATCGCTGGCTCTCACGTAGCTTAGTTAGACTTGCTTTGAATTCACTTGTACACTTCAACAACAACCAAGGTAAAGTAGAAGAGGAAGAGAGAAGCAAAAACAAATGTAAAGTAAAGCAGAATAGAAAACAAACAAAGCATTTACCTTTATTACTTGCTGAGACAATGAAAGAAAGGAGTAGGGTACATCGTCGGTGTCACTCTCACATCAGCCCCTCTCTCTTACTTACATGAATCTTCTTCTACCCTAAGCTACATACAAGTTACATAAAAGTAAAAACTAAACTGCAATATGGAAAAACTAGTCTAAGATCCTAACTCTGCATGGTCGTCCCTTTTACTTTGAGTGCAGGTATTTATAGAAGAAAATGGAGAGGGTAAAGGAGTATGAAGATAAGTAAATCTGGCAATTTTTGAACTCCCCTTATCTTCAAACTTGATTTGAGGTGGATATTCAGTTCTGATCTGTAGTTTGTTGGCCTATGATTGCTGAATATCACTTATCAAATGACAGAATTAAAAATAATGATCAACATAAGAGTTGTAGCTCTGTCAGTCTGCTTTCTGGATCATCTTGAATCATCAGAATTGAGATTCTGTAGCAAAAGTTATGATTCGAATACTAAAATGTATCCAGTCAGAATCTGAATCAAACTTGCTTGATCTTTGCTTTAACGATCGATTCTGAGAGGATTCTTCTCAACCAGTTTTCAACCTCTTGATTTTGCCCTGATTCAGTGTGTGTGAATTAATCTGATTTAATTCAGAATTTCGGTGGGCTTTGGGCTCATTTCTCTTCATCTCCTTGAAGAATGGGCCTGCAAATAAAATTAGCATTTAATTAGGACAATGCAGGCTTTTATTCTAAAATAAGTATGGAAATATGATATTTAATATGCAACATTAGCGACTAATCACACCCCCATACCTATCTTTTGCTCGTCCTCGAGCAAAACAACTAAACTATACTAAGGATTATTATACCACTTTCGCAGGTCGCGCGATTGCACTGAGCATGTGCAACAAGCCGTTAAACCTCTAGGTTTCCCCTAGAGGACGAGTTTTGTCTCGTGAGGGTTTTCAGCGGATTACACCCACAAAATCCATAAAGAAAGGAAAACAAAGAGTTAGTATTTTCGAAAAGCATTTTGAAAGAGAAAAATATTTGGCATATAATTGTAAGATCTAAGCAATCTATAAGTTATAGGAAAACTTAATTTTTCCTTCCTGAACTTAGTCTCTATTCAAAAATTTGTTATCAAATTAAAGTAAGGAGTCAAATTGTACTTCTCATCTACTCTATTACTTTACCCTAAGTCATATGCACTTGTGACTATGAAATTTTGACTAAGGGTTCATTAACTCTAACTCTTATGCCTCATTTATTTATATATATATATATATATTTTTGGTGGTATTATTCCTTAGTTTAGGCTTTCTAATCTGCCCATGTAACGAGTCTTTAATCGATGACTCCTAAACCAGACGGTCTTAGGGCACCGGGTGAGAAAACACCCCTCGGACTTAAGGACTCGAGCAAACAAGGCCACAAAACTAAGGATTTTATTATATGAACCTCTTTTAGGCGTGAATACTTATGCTTTATTAGGCACAAATACCCAGCTTAATCAAAGGATTTTTATTTATATATTTTTTTCTTTTCAAACTTATCTAATCATCTTTCGCGTAAATACTAAGGCTTGCTTAGGCCAAAGCACCTAGCTAATCAATAATTAGATTTGTTTATCTTTTTTTTTTTCTTTTTTTTTTATAAGGCATAAGAATCTTTGTTTTTGAACCCTAAGTGTGTAAGTATATGAAGTGTGCATATTTCATCAAGGTAAAGATCAAGACTAAATTACTTTGACAAGTTATCTTCCTAACCCTAAAAATCAAACAAATAATCTTATTTTGACCAAGTATAAGAAATCCTAATTTGGATTTTCCTATTCCTTAAAATTAACTTAATTTCTTACAAAAAATATGTCAAAGTATTGTTTCTATTTCAAAAAGTTTTTTAAAAGTAAAGAAATTTTTTTTAACAAAAAGAAAAGTTATGTTAGACCCTCCCCCACACCTATCTCATGCATTGTCCTCAATGTATGAATTAATGCATAGATGCATGAAAAAGAAGAAAGGGGAGGAAGAGGTTACCTTAAGGTGGTGGTTTCCGGTGGTGGTCTGATTGGTCCACGAAACGCGGCCCAATCAACTTTTCTTGGGTCTCGGAGGAACCCACCAGAAATATCTTTAATATAACCCATTAAAAAGATAAATCCATGAAGAATTTTTATTAAAAATTTAACCCTATCTAATGTCCATATTCCATAACTAATTTCGGAGTCAAATTTGTCAACCACCTCGTCCAGAATGGAGTACGAAATGATAGAACGGTTGACTTGGACTCAGGAAGGACAGGAACTAATACCGACTCGGGAAGGTGACTTAAGTCAAGTAAAGGTTCAGGAGTCGAAATTGGTTCAAGAAGCGGTCCGAGTCAAGAAGTTGAAACTCTAGTCCACATGTATTTTCTAATAATGGAATGTGACTTAATGTGGGTGATTCCAGTTCAGGAATGATAGGTGGAGGAATCAAAACTGACTCTAAATATTACTCAAGTTTGGTAACACAACAGGAGTCAATATTGATTTAGAAAGTTGAACTGGATCACAGATTTGAGAATCTAGGTCACATATCTCATTGAGTTCAATATCAAAAAATTGAGAACTTGCCAATTTGTCAATAGGATTTTCAAATTGTATAATTGGTCAAGTTCAATATGATCCTCAAGAATGGGTGATTCAATTTCATTATGAATTGGTACAGGATCCAATGTTGACTCCGGGAAAAGATTGAAGTCAGGTGAAGATACCTGAGTCATTATTGAATCAGGAAGAAGAATTGAATCACTAAGTTGGGGTTCAAGATCATATTCATTCTCAAGTTCTATTTCAGGAAATGGATAACTTGCCAAATTATCAATTTCATTTGGAGTTTGGGCAAGTTCAAATGGTCGTGCTGAAAAGGAATCTTGATTTCCAAAACTACATGACTCTTCGGCTCTAACAGAATAGTTAGTGACATCAGGACGGTGGGAACGTAGAGATTCGACCATCATATCTATGTCACGATTTCTAGCATTTTGAGCATGAGTCATGGCTTCTAGCATCTTTTCATAGTTGATGGGTTCATTGTCTTGTGAAAAGATGAAGAGTTGTTTTGGAAGTGGTATTGAAATTGTGAGTCCATCAGATTTTGTGATTGTTGTTTGGACTCACGCATACTCCATTCCAAATTGATGGTTTTCTATTTTGGACTGGTGGAACTGAGTATGACTCTTGAAAATAGTGTGGACTAGGTGGAGAAGGAGGACACTATGGTTGAAAATTGGACTCGGGGTAGGTGAATCCCCACTGACTCTGTGAAGAGTTGAAATCGTTATGGAAATTATAGTCATACGATGGGGGAAATGGGTTATATGGATTCAGATAAGACCAATCCGGCACACTAGGTTGGTTAAAGTCATGATATGCCGGGTTGGTATATCCGAAAAAGAGTTTGATGTGTAATATGGATTATTATTATAGTTGGAAAAATTATTATTATAGGCCATATCACACAATGGAATACAAACAAAAAGAAAGAAAAACAAACAATTAAACAAACAAGAAAGAAAAAATTCTAACCTAAGTTAGGGTAGACCTAGACCTAGACGACTCCTAACTGGTTAGACTGTCCACAAGAGGTTTAATGTAGACTTTGACCACAAGCTAATCAGCCAGGTCAGGGCAAGGTTGGTGGGAGGTTTTCCGTCAAAAGACGTTCCTTAATTAAATAACCACCAACCTTCGGGCTTTCAGCCCTTAATCCCTTTCCTAGACACTGATTTGGCAAGAGTCAAGTTCCAACACCTTTCCCCCTTAGGATAATCTCCTAATTGAGTCCGAGATGTCCCTAGGGCCAACGTCTACTCATTTTAAGTTAGGCTTGGGTAGTGAGTGCTTGGATTCTGATTTTTGGGCTAAGAAAGGGTGATTAAATCCCCACCTTATCTTATTATTGGGTGGTGCCCTTAAGATCAGTTTTTGTGCAAGTGTACAAGATAAATAAGATGCACTCTAAGCGATATAAATCAACCAAGAGATAGTCCTATTCTAGATGCAATGCAAACATACCTTGCTCCAGCACTCTTCAACAGTAAAAATAAATGAATTGAAAAAAACGCGTGCCTAAAATGCAAACGTCTAATCAATTTTAACTTTTGCAGCAAATGTTTTACTGTTGATTATTAGCAGGTTTTTGTGATGGCATATAAGAAATAAATAATTGCAGCAAACTAGAATTTGCAAACTAAGCAGCCCTGCAAAAAGCTGTTAGTAGTCAGCTCTTCCTTGCCGCGGATCCGCGGCTTTTGCCGTGGAAACGCGACAATTCAGAGGGCAATGGGTCTCTGCTTTCTAGAGCAGAGGCCCATACCACTTGTATGTCACTGCAATAATAATTTTCTGCTTTGCTTGCCCTGTAACCTGCAACAGAGAAGAAATTTGTTTAGTTCTAAAAAATTGCAATAAAAATTCAGATTTCAATAAAAACCGTTTTACCCTCCCCGGCAACGGCGCCAAAATTTGATTGAGGCTAAACCTTCACAAAAAATACGAGATTATAGAACTTAAGAAAGAATATGTGCAAGTACTCAATTCTTCCGCTATAGCAAGTGGCTATGCGGGTCGTGATCCACAAGGAGGGTTTGCGATGGAAGCGTTTACAGTTTTATTGAAATCGTTAAGAAAATAAGCGAAAGTTCTTCTCTGTTTTATGTTATGAAAATGAAAAGAAAGTTATCTTAAACTTAAAAGAAATGGAAGATGAAGAAGGTGGAAAATCAGAAAACGATGAAAAGTGACTATTTACAATGAAGTGGAAAGAAGAATGAACATGATTTGGAAGAAGTGGTTGGTGATCTAAACTAAGAAAGAAAAGAAAGAAAGTAAAGAAAAGTGAAGCGATACTTACCTAGGTTGATTCATGACTTACTTGGAAACCTTTTTGCAAGTTCTACCTTTTTACTTCGGAGGCGTTCAACGCATAGATCATAAACTCGAGCTCGGTCCCCGTGCACATTATATCATCAAGCATAAGAAGAACGAAGTGATGCGGAGCTTGGAAGAGGAGAATGTCTTCATGAACTATCGCTGGCTCTCACGTAGCTTAGTTAGACTTGCTTTGGAATTCACTTGTACACTTCAACAACAACCAAGGTAAAGTAGAAGAGAAGAGAGAAGCAAAAACAAATGTAAAGTAAAGCAGAATAGAAAACAAACAAAGCATTTACCTTTATTACTTGCTGAGACAATGAAAGAAAGGAGTAGGGTACATCGTCGGTGTCACTGTCAACATCAGCCCCTCTCTCTTACTTACATTAATCTTCTTCTACCCTAAGCTACATACAAGTTACATAAAAGTAAAAACTAAACTACAATATGGAAAACTAGTCTAAGATCCTAACTCTGCATGGTCGTCCCTTTTACCTTTGAGTGCAGGTATTTATAGGAGAAAATGGAGAGGGTAGAGGAGTATGAAGATAGTAAATCTGGCAATTTTTGAACTCCCCTTATCTTCAAACTTGATTTGAGGTGGATATTCAGTTCTGATCTGTAGTTTGTTGGCCTGTTGATTGCTGAATATCACTTATCAAATGACAGAATTAAAATAATGATCAACATAAGAGTTGTAGCTCTGTCAGTCTGCTTTTTGGATCATCTTGAATCATCAGAATTGAATTCTATAGCAAAAGTTATGATTCGAATACTAAAATGTATCCAGTCAGAATCTGAATCAACTTGCTTGATCTTTGCTTTAACCGATCGATTCTGAGATATGACATATAAATATCTAACACAATGATAACAGATGAATAAAGGAAAGAAAATGGCAACTGGATGCTATAAAGATAGAATCAGGAAATAACATGAATAAAATAGCAAGAATACCTATAATCAAGAAAAGAGAGACTCCAGCTTCTCGTAACACGTACGAGCTCAATGAAACTGAACAATATAAGAAAATGTCCAATACCCTGGACGTGCGAATCCAGGGTCGTCAGAAGCGACCTAATGAGTGTGTGTGTAAAGAGGAAGGTGCTCGTGCATAAAAAAAATAATGTAAGTAATAACATGATAATCTGAAAATAAAAGGTAACAACATAATCAATATCAATAGCAAACTATGAACGATATATAACTGATAACATGACAACAGGAAAAAACTAATGTCAAAATGTATAGCCTAGCATATGTCACTAGTTTGATGTACAATCCTATATCTGTCATAGTTTATACATATATATAGAGTCGGGTGATCACGGTTAGTCACAATACATTAACAGTTTATCATTATTAATTATGTCAGCGAACACCAATTGCCACATGTAATAGACGCATCTCATAACTACGCCTACCACGCATGCCAATCGAGGTCCTCAGTTATTGAAATTGATCGGTTGAAGACATTGTCTGTGTTTTAGGTGGGTCCCGTGCATACCCGGACCACGGCCCAGACTCCTGGCGCTGAACCAGGACCACCGCAAGGTAGTCACGAACATATATAACAAGAATAGGTACATGTATAACATGTATAACAGGAACAGGACGGGGTGCCAGTCACCCCACGGGAACCCTGCAGTGGAACCCTCTTTTGGCTGCGCAACCTAAATCCTAGGTCCACCCAAAATACAGACGCTGTCTCCTCCATCAATTTCCCCAATCCCAGTGTAAATTGTTTAATTTAGTTGTCAAGATTATTAATGTATATGTTACCTAAATTTACTAGGATAACTCGGTAATGATTACAGTAACAACATCATAAGTAAAATCGTGATATATGTATAATAGGATATATATGTCGGTGAACATGATAAAGAGGACGAGGTTGTTACGTCTAACAATATTTTTCCCAGTAGTTAGATAACATGAACATGATGGTCACAAATGTCATTCAGGTGAGTCTTATTGGTAAAGTCCTAACCGATATCGTGTAGTGATCTTGAAGGTTCATTATCAAGAACAAAATGTACTTAATTGCAAACAGGAATACATAATATACTACGAATACTGCATGTAGGTAATTCATGAATTTATAAAATTTCTAAATATTAGAACATTAGCTTAACCAACATAATTAGATAACTAGATTAAATCCTTCATCACAAGAATTCTTGTTAGCTGAAGGAGGAAAAAGCACTCACAAAATAGAATTTTTAGAAGGAAGAGAAAACACTCACAAAATAAATTATACAAAGAAAAGAAACACTCACAATAAAATTAAATAATTCTAAAATACTCATGAGAGAACAAAAAACACTCACAAAATAGAATTATAGAAGGAAAAGAAACACTCACAATAAAATTAAATAAAATTAAATAAAGAAGTGAAACACTCACCTGAACTCGATCTTAAGTCCAAAGCACTAAAATCCTAGGATCCCGATAAATCTACATAAATTATTTCAATAGGAATTGTTAGATTTTTTTTAAAAAAAGATATTTTACTTGGGAGTTATAAGGGGTTTTAATCTTGATTAATTAGTTTGGAGATTAGGAATATGATCTTCTGCGTCTAATGAATTTAGTAGGTTTAGTTTAAACTAATTTCTGATTTTTGTTAGATTTTTAATAGGCTTAATCATTAAAATATTTAACGAGTTTGAATTTACAATTAAGGAAAATACCTTTAAAGTGGTTAATTTGATTTAATTTCTTGTTGGTATTTATCTAAAATTTTTATCTTAGAAATTAGAAGTGTTGTAGAATATTATTTATATTTTTCTCTATTTATTTTTTGATATTTTTAACTATTTTATTTCAATATGCAAATTCACCTCTCTCTTTATCTCTTTCTTTCTTTCTGTCTTTTCTTTTCTTCTTTTCTTTTCTTTTTTTTTTTTTGTTTTAACAGCCCAGACCTAGGCTGGACCAGGCCTGGTCTAGAAAATTCATTTTTTTTCCTTTTTTTATTCTTTGTTAAAAAAATTCGGAAAAATATGTAATTTAAAATATGGATTGGAATATCTTCACTTGTATTTTAGTTGGATTTTAGATTGAGTTTTGATGTATACACAAATTCGTAGATAGCCTAGTAATTGACATGGTATTAAATAAATTATTTGTATTATATTAATTAAGAAAAATTAATTTACTTACTTGGATTTAATTTGTTCAAATCAAGACTTTGTGCAGTATTAAAACAATAATCATACAAAAAATTTATTAGATAAATTTCTAGAAAATAATAATTATATTTTGGTGAGTTTTGTCATACGAGTATAGATAAGTTGAGTAGCAGATTGTTGAGATAAATAATTTATTTATTTGGTTCTAATTTAATTTAATTTATTTTTAAGAAAAACTGAAATTAATTTCACAAGTTAGATCTACTTACTTGAGTTGTTTAATAATTTATTTATTTGGTTCTAATTTCATTTAATTTATTTTTAAGAAAAACTGAAATTAATTTCACAAGTTAGATCTATTTACTTGAGTTGTTCCTCCTTGCTTTCTCCTCAATCTTTCTTTTCTTTCTCCTCAATCTTTGTATCTCGAAGCCCTTTTCGTTCATGATCCACTTGAGGAGAGGAGAAGGGAAAGATGAAAGTGGGAAGATTTTAGATTAGGGTTTTCTCTAAGGGTAGAAGAGAAAGAAGGGGGTTGGGTCTTTATATAGGTTATTAAATAATTTAGAAACATGAATTCTAGTTAGGTTTGGATTGCTTAATTTAGTAGTTAGGATTTAGATTAGGATTAATGAATATTTATGAAAGGATTTGATAAGATAGGATTTTGATTAGGATTAGGATTGGGTTTTGGGTTAATGGGTAAGGATCTCAATGGTAATGGGTTAAAGATTATTGGGCTTTAGTTAAGAGAAATAAGTAATATGAAGAATAAGAAAATAGATAGTGGGCTTATGGGCTTAGTTTTTGGGCTTAAAGAAAAATAGAAAAAAATGAAAATAAGGAAGTGGCCTTGGCTCATGTGGGCTTAGCATAAAAAGGAAAAGAAAACAAAAGGAAGAGGAGAATGGGTTGAGCTTATTGGGCTTAGAATGAAAATAATAATACTACCCATTAATAATATTTAAAATATTAAATATAAGCAATAAAGTCTACAAGTCATACACAATAATAATAATTATACTAAATCAAACTAATTAATAATAATAAGATAATAGGTAGAATCAGGAATAATTTTTTTAAAAATAATAATATGGTATTATTAAATAGGGGATATTACACAATATTACAGGAATATTACATCACCAGAAGATACAAAAGTATATAATGCGAAGAGATATATATAACAAGAGCTGAGCGGTGCTCACGAGCAGCAAGAGGGGCCCTGATAGCCAATCAGGAGAAGAGCTGGGAGGAATAGCTACAGCGATGTCCAAGATTCTGCTACACTCTGGTCGCCACGGAAGGATCCGCTGCGCACTCTGATCGGCTACAGCAAGGTCACCATGGTTCGGGCTCTAGGATCTGGACATGAGGATTCAGGGTTGTCAGATGCAACCCGCGAGTACATATGATAAAGCCAAGTGGCGTGCTTAGGCAGTCACACGTGTACATGATCAAGTGATGTGATCCAGGCATGCAGGTACAGGTAATAACAAGTAACATAAAGAAAATTAAGGAAATAACAGTAAATCATGTATATCGATAAGTCTGAATCGGAAAGCATGAATATAAAACGATGTCGAGAGCATAGGTACAAATAAACTGCGATAAATGCATTAAACATGCGATAAATACAAGTATGGACAAAACTAGTTGTATAAGCTCAGATTATGGATTCTTGAGATTGATACGTCAAGGGGATAATTCAACAAGGAAACCCTCATCTATATACCACATATCCCATGTCGCCAACATCTTAGTTCAACGACTTGTGTTGCCCTCAGAGTAACAGAACTAGAGTGTGTCTGTAGTAATCATTATATCACCGAAATCATATGCCATAAAGTCGGGTGTCTACTCAGGAACACTATAATTGGAGAATATAAGAGTGTTGCATTTAAGTTATTCAATAATAATCATCAGTATCATTTGTTATTCATGTCCCTTTCCCATCGGCGTCCCACAACACCGACAGTTCACCCTGGAGCCTGCACTTCCAG
Organism: Agave tequilana; assembly: GCA_038442645.1. Classification (NCBI taxonomy): domain Eukaryota; kingdom Viridiplantae; phylum Streptophyta; class Magnoliopsida; order Asparagales; family Asparagaceae; genus Agave; species Agave tequilana. Next base: position 37,556 of record JAVJIF010015886.1, read on the forward strand.
TAGAACTTATCCGAACTCCGATACGCGGTACCATTATTCGAATAGGGGAGAGACCAAATAACATATGCTCTAGGAGTTATCATTATATAAGTATGTGTGAGTGTTAATATGTACTGAGAATACTTACCACGCTAACACCAGGCGGCACAGAAGGAGGGAGGAAATAGCCCACAGATTCAAGAGGTGGCCCTCACTACGTGTGTGGTGTGGCACTTTGTTCTGAGGCTTGATTCAGGAGGTAGCCCCACAGATTCAAGAGGTGGCCCCCACAGATTCAAGAGGTGGCCCTCACCACGTGTGTGGTGTGGCACTTTGTTCCATGTTGCACTTTGCTCTGTGTGGGAATGGATTCTAGAGGTGGCCCCCACCACGTGTATGGTGTGACACTTTGCTCTGTGTGGCACTTAGTTCCATTCAGGATTCGCCGGACGCTAGCATGATCGTGGGATACATCCTCGTCATCCCAACACCAGGCATGCTCTGCCGAACGCCGGTATGACCGTGCTATTAACAAGAGTAACAGTGCAGGGGACATGAGTACAGGGGATACAGGAGTTTAGGAGTACAGGGGTTCAGGAGTTCAGGGTATCAAATATCTGGTAACAATGTAATAATCATGTCAAGATCCCCGTCAAAGTGATAATCATGAATATGCAACAAAATACAGGTGTCAGGTGTAATAGTACCCAGTCAGGTGTCACACTATCAGGTCAAATGTACTAGTACCAGGTGATAGCATGTCAAGTAAGTGATAGCATGTCAATTGTCAAGTGTCATATATCAGGTGTCAGGTATCGGGTGTCAAGTGATAACATGTCAAGTTCCGGTATCAGATATTAAGTGCCATGTCAAGTACCGGTGTCAGATATCATGTGTCAAATATCAGGTGTCAAGTAATAACATGTCAAGTACCGGTGTCAAATATCAAGTGTTAAGTATCAGTTGTCAAATAATAATATGTCAAGTACCGGTGTCAGATATTAAGTGTTAAGTATCAGATGTCAAGTAATAACATGTCAAGTAAGTGTCCAGTGATAACATGTCAGGTATCAGTGTCAGATATCAAGTGTCAAGTATCAGGTGTCCAGTAATAACATGTCAAGTACCGGTGTCAGATATCATGTGTAAAGTATCAGGTGTCCAGTGATAACGTGACAAGTACCGGTGTCAGATATTATGTGTCAAGTATCAGGTGTCCAGTGATAACATGTCAGTACCGGTGTAAGATATCAAGTGTCAAGTATCAGGTGTATAGTGATAACATGTCAGGTACCTGTGTCAGATATCATGTGTCAAGTATCAGATGTCCAGTGATAACATGTCAGGTACCGGTATCAGATATCAAGTGTCAAGTATCAGGTATTAAGTAATAACATGTCAAGTATCGGTGTCAGATATCATGTGTCAAGTATCAAGTGTCCAGCATAACATGTCAAGTATCGGTGAGAATACAGAGTACCACATCATATATTAACTCGTATAGCGAGGTATCATGTACTAAAAACTACATTAGCAATTGTTAGGTATGTTGCGGTAGTAATAAGATCTCCACATATCAGTATATCATGCTATAAACAATAGAGTAGCAGTTACTAAGCATAAAACAAAGCACTTGCATATCATATATCGACTTGCATAATGATGTATCATGTAATAAAAGCCAGAGTAGCATTAACAAGGCATGAAGCAATAAAAGAAAAGTATTCGCCTAACACCGGAACGAAATACTAAGTAATACCTAAAAATCCGCTAACACGTGCTACAAGCTACCAATCCATATATTAATATATATGTATATATTATATATTAACAATATTAGAGAGAGATGAGAGAGGAGAGAGAGAGAGAGGAGAGAGAGAGAGGAGAATTTGTTAGAGAGAGGAGGCTAAGAGAGAGAGAGATAGAGATAGAGAGAGAGAGAGAGAGTTGTATGTGAGAGAGAGAGAGAGTTGTAGATAAGGTGGGGAATTATGAAATAAGGGGAAGGGTAAAAATGGAAAGAAGGGGAAAAAGGAAAGGAATAAAAGAAAGAAGGAAAGAAGGAAAAGAAAGAAAGGAAAGGAGGGGAGTGGGAGGGAAGGCTGGCCGACGGCCGGTCCACGCCGGCGCCGCCGCCGGAGAAGGGGGCGGCGCGGCCTTGGGCCCAGGGGAGGAGTGGTTGGAGTTTGGTTGGAGTTCGAGTTGTTGTTGTAGGAGTTGGTGATGGTTGTTGTTGGTGGTGGTGGTTATGGTGGTTGTTGGTGGTTGTGGGGAGTCAGAGGAGAAGGAGGAGAAGATGGTGTGGTGGTGGAAGTTGAGGAATTAGAGTTTTGATGGTGAATTTTGAAGAAGAAGAGGAGGGTGGAGTGATGGGTTTATGCAGAAATTGAAGGAGAGGAGATGGAGTTTGGAGAGAAAGGAAGTGGGAAGGGAAGTGGGGGACGTGAGGGAGCGGCGGCGGCTAGGGGCGGCGGCAGTGGGCGGCGCTGGTGGTGGAGGCGGCGGTCATGGAGGGGGAGGGAGAGTGTTTGGTGGGAAATTGAAATTGAGGAATATGAAGGAGAAAGGAGAGAAATAAAGGGGATTAAAGAAGGAGAAGGAGAGGGAGAGAATGGGAGAGGAATGGGGGGGAGGGATGGGCTGCTGTTGGTGGCTGCCAACATTGGCAGGGAGTGGTCGGCATGGGTGCAGGGTGTTGGTCCCGAGATGATGCCAAGTGTGGATCTAATATACACATCAAAACTCACACAAGGATATTAGTGTTAAAAAAATAAACGTATTGTAATAAGGAAAATAAATCACAGAAAAAGTTAAGCAAACGCAAACACGAGTGATTATCCTGGTTCGGTCCTCGTGACCTACATCCAGTCCCCAAGCCACTCGCTTAAGATTTTCCTTTATCCTTGACTTTGTACACCCAAAATCAACACCTTGTATCCCACTTGACAAATCCCCTTTGCCAAATGTATACAACTCTTCTTACAACCAAGAAGACCACAACACCTTGTACAACTTCTATTCTACACCAAGAAGACGCTCTTGTACAATGCTTCCTTTGAGTGATTACAAACTTTCCTATAGGCCTTGATTCAGTATGTGATCGTGGACAAGGGCTATTATAGTTGACTTTCAGAAATCTTCACTTAGGAGTAGGAATTTGGTGAAGAAAAGAAAGTGGAAACAGTTTTCAGAAAATCAGAATATTTTTCAGAGTTTTGGTCAGAAAACTTTCTATTTGAATTGGTATTTTAACCCTAAGATAACAACCCTATTTATAGCTGAACTCTAGGGTTAGTTAGGGTAGTTATTAGGACAAATTTGAATGTTTAAACGTTGGATAACGTTTAAGGAAATACCAGAAAACAGAAACTATCCAACAGTCAGAAACTGTCATTAGTCGACTTGAGATATGGAGTTAGTCGACTAGGGTAGGTAAATTTCTCAAGGTTAGTAGACTATAGAAAAACCAAGTCGACTAGGTCAAGTTTGAATCAATAGACAAGTTTCTGGAAACTGAAACTAGTCGACTAGAGGGAAGTATAAGTCGACTACATAAGTCTATTAGTCGACTACATAAGCTGTTAAGTCGACTAACAGTGACAAACAGAGAGTTGGGATCTTTCAGGACAAAAAGATAGTCGACTAGGGAAATATGCAAGTCGACTATACCAAGTATAAGTCGACTACAGGAAGCTATAGTCGACTAATAGCTATGATGTGTGTGTGTGTGTTTCAAGGCTTTTAACATACTATCAACAATTACAATGTACATCATTATCAACTATCTTTGGGAAGTCTTGATCATGAAGAACTCTTGAATAGACTTGTGATAGAGCTCCAATTGATATGGCTTCACAAATGTCTCATCAAAAGCAAGTTCCAACACAGGGCATGGGAGAAGCAAGGGGAAAAAGAAAAGAAGAAAAGAAAAAGAAAAAAAAAAAAAAAACAAAGGAAAAATAAAGAAAAATAAGAAAAATTAGTGAATAAATATATTAATAAATAATTAAATTAATATGATAACCTAGGAGTATAAAGAAGAGGAGTAGAGAAAGAAAAAGCAAGAAAAGAAAAGAAGGGAAAATAAAATTATTATTTAAATAGGGTAAAATTTGATTGTTTCAGAAATGCTCCGAAAAATTCTCAAAAATAAAAAATATTATTTTAAAATGTGTGAAATCGGATTCAAGAAATTCAATCTGATTTCAAATTAAAAATCTTGAAATCTTTCAGTGATACCGGTCGACACCAAACCTGTCAAATTTTGATAAATTTAGAAAAATTTCAAAATATGCATTTAGATAGAAAATGAGATTTTAAGAAGTAATGTGAAAGTCATTTCTAAAATTCAACTTCATTTGAAAACTAAAAATTCGGGAATCGGTCAGCGATGCCGATGACACCGGTTTTGAAGATTTTGCAGATAATTTTGAAAATTTTCAGAAAATTATGAAAAATTTAAAATATTAGAAAACAGTATTTGAAACTGAAATCGGTTAAATTGAACTACCACAAAGGTCAAATCAGGCAGTACGCTGGTATTAGGTGCCCGGTCCAGGTCAGGACTGACTCTAAGACTGAGAATCCAAATCTGACACCCAAAAATATAAGCAATCACAACTCAAAATAAATACTAGAAGAAAATTGAAACAATATGGTCAAAAAAATCAGGAGATGCATCTGGGTACGTATCCTGGGAACGGGGTGCTACATGGAGGAGCGTGATGGGGAGATTATGTCTCCTCGTTTTATAATACCGCACGTGCTGTTGGCCCAAAGGCCCATCACTCTAGTTTTGATGATGATTAACTCATGTAGTTATAGTGCTAATGATCTTGTGTTTATTTAGTCTCAGATTTGTGATTAAGATCTTAGTAGGTGTTTAGCTTCAACAAGGGATTTCAAGTCAAGTTTTGGAGCTGGCACTTGTTGATTCAAGAGCTTGTGCATCAAGATCACATCAAGTACCCAAGAGGAGTCTAGCTCATTGGATCATGGTTTGGACCAAGTCAAGAAGGAGAAGAAGATTTTCAAGTGAAAACCTTCAAGAGAAGACTTATGTCTAGTTTATTTTAGTAAGATTTTGTTTTTAGATAATGTAAAGGATAGAATAGTTGGTGGATTGCTCAAGTTCATATACACTCACATACAAGATTTAGATGAGTTTTTATAAAGAGTTTCGTTTTGGAAAATACCGTTTTGGTTTTGGAGTTTCATATATACATGTGTTTTAACCAAAACTATTTTTAGCTTAATGTCAAAACATAGATATTTCGTCATATATGTGTAGTGGATCATATCCATACACACTAAGCTTTAAAAGTGTTTAAAATATCTTGTTTTTGTATTTGGAGAAGTTTTAAAAAAATACAGATTTTGTTTTAAGTCAAAATTCTAATTGACAAAAATAGTTCAAAATATTTGTAACATGATTTGATTTTACTCAAACATGTTTATATATCAAAGTATATTACTGAACTTATTTTTGTAGATTTTTAGAGAATTTATGAGATTTTATTAAAGTCTAAAAGTCAAGTTTTAATCCCATAATTGCCTGGACTGACCCTCTGTCAGTCGACCGGATAAGAAGTCGGTCGACCGCTCCGTCGATCGATGTGCACAGGTTGGGCCGGTCGACCGCACGGTCAACCGCCAGAGAGTGTCTGCTCTCTAAAAATGGCCCGATCGACCGCATGGTCGACCGCCAGAGAGCATCTGCTCTCTGGAAATGGCCCGGTCGACCGAGCGGTCGACCGCTAGGCCATTGCCCAGTTGACGGTCGACCGGCCGGTCGACCGATCTGCCCAACGGTCAAAAATTCGACCGTTGGCGGTCAACCGGGCGGTCGACCGTCAGCAGTCTGAACTGCTAAGTTGGCTTCTAACGGGCACATTTTTGGAGCCTATAAAAAGGGGCTCCCTTGAACTATTTTACACAAGATTTGAAGAGAGTTTTTGGGCTAGTTTTTCCTACCTATATCAGCGGTTACATCCACATTTTTTAGAGCTATATTTTCAAATCAAAAGAGAGTTTATCAAGAGGCTTTTCAAAGGGATTTCATGAGTTTTTTCACCACCACAATCAATCCAAGTTTTCTCACATACACTTGAGCTTTCCATTGCTATATCCATCCTATAGGGATCTTTATTGTGAGAGATTTTTAGGTGATCAAAGTGTTTAGATCACTAAAGTATTCTTTCTTGTATTTGAGGAGGCGGACTTGCGGGGTCGCGGTATTTCGAGTTCTTATGGGAGCTCGGTGTAGAGGTGCGGCCTCGACAAGCTAGTGTGCTTGCGGTGTGTTTGTTCTTGCTGATTAGTCTACGATTATGCATTATTATATCGCATTTTCTCACCGATTTATGAATAAATTGTCAGTCTAAACCGTGTTTTGGTCTCTATTGTAGGTAAATCAAGAGTTTAGGGCAAAGGTGTAATAAGAGCTTAATTAAACCCCTTTTAGGGTAATTAAATCCGCATTACTTGGAGGCCAAGCAAGGGATTATCTAGAAGATACGTTGAACCTAGACTTCTGCGCACGTCAGATGAATATTCGGGCGAAATTACTAGAAAAGGAATATACCAAGAAGACCCTGGAAGCTAGCGGAATATCCTCGCCAAAACTAGGGACCTAAGTCCCTGGTATTGCCGCGGAAACGCGGCAATTGCCGCGTTTTGCCGCGTTTTTGCGGCAATTGAGTGGAGCCACGCGTCGATTTTCGATGCGTGACCCCGTCTCGTCTTCTAGAAGGTACCTATGCCTATATATACCCCTGTATTTGGCCAAAACGGGAGCAGTTTTATTTTTTTAGGCTAGGGTTTCTATGTTTTAGTGTAGTGTAGGCAGGTGTTCTTCATTTCTTATATTTTGTTATATTATTTCATTTTTAGATCATGTATTAGGGCTGAGAGATTCAGAGAGAGAGGTATAGAGAGGGATTGATGTAATAGATGGTGACAATCTATGTAAAGGTGCCTCCTTTCTTCTCCAATGTAATTTCCTCCATCTTCTACATGTTGCTTGGCTAACTTTTCTTCTTCTCATGGCAATCTAACTACTAACCACTAACCATCTAACCACTTACTTGATAATCCACATGAATCTAATAGCCTCTATAAGGCCTTGCTCTTGCAAGAGCCATTGATGGCTCATGATGATGGGTTCTAACATCTAACTTGCTAACTTGCTAACCAAGCTAACTCTCTCTTATTTCATGCTTACTTCTAATGGTTTGATGATCTAATGTTTGTATTAGCTTGCTCTTGATGCAAGTTTGAATGTGATGAACCATCTTATTTGACATGCTTTGTATCGTCTCTTGAAGTCAAGGATTAGTGATGGCCAAGGATCCATGTGAGGCAACTATCACTAAGAGGTTAGCATGGTTAGTGGATCACTTAGTAGTTAGTAGCCATGAGCTTTCTTTATCTTGTTTTAAAAAGCAATTCTTTTTATCATTTTCATCGTTGTTTTCACTGTTTCTTTGTTTCTTTGTTTTCATTTTCTTTACACAAGCTTCATCTTCTTTCCTATTTGTTTTCCAAACCACTTCTATTTTGTTTTCACATCGACGTTTTCATCGCCTTCTCCATCTACCACATGCTTGATTTCCTTTTCCTTTTCTTTTCTTTTCACTTTCTTTCTTTTAACAAAGAAGAACTGTTAACATAAAACGTGAATAAAAAACTGTTAATGCTTCTATCGCCCCCATCCCTGTGGATTCGACCCGTTGAGTCAATGCTATAACGGAAGTATCGAGGGTACATTAGCACATATGCGAGCTTTTACATCGATTTCATAAATACACATTTTTGAGTGCTAGTTTCGCCCCGATCAATTTTGGCGCCGTTGCCGGGGAACGGGAATGGTTTTGATTTCACGTTTTTTGTTAACATTGTCTTCTCTTTTGGTGTGCAGGACATTTTTTACAGGATCTTAACATTGCAGAATAAAAACTAGCTTTATAGCTCCCTGCTCTTGAAAGCAGGGCCCCAGCTTCTAAAGAACCGCCGCGCAAACGCGACTTTTGCCGCAAAAACGCGGCTATTGTGTGATCATTGCATATCTTATTATGCTGGGATGTGTTCATTGTAATAACTAGTGGATCTGTATTATTACTTTCCTTCTTTGATTGCTTACACACCATAATAAACTAAAGAACTAAAATACGGTATTTGGACGCTTTTAAAACGGTTTGGACATTTGCATTTAGGCACGTGTCAATTCAATTCCAAAATACTGTATTTTTGTTCTGTTGTTGTGATCTGAATTGAGGTGTACATATGGCATTGCATATAGCATAGGACAAACACGTGGGTGAATTACTCGCTTTGTGTTATATTCTTGTCTATATTGCACACTTACACGAATTGAACTTAAGGGTATAACCCAATACAAGATAAGGTGGGGATTTCATCACCCTTCCTTAGCCCAAAAATCACCTCCCCACTCACACAACCCAAGCCCTAATAAAAATTGATAGACGTTGCCCCTAGGGACATCTCGGACTCATTAGAGATTGACTGAGGGTGGAACTTGTTTTGAATCTTACTCTTGTGAAATCGGTGTCTAAGGTTGGGGATTAAGAGGTTACGCCTCGAAGATACCGTGGTTTGGCGTAATTAAGGCCCATTGCTTACGCACGGATACCTCCCACCGTATTTTGCCCCTACCTGGCTGATTAGCTTGTGGTCGGATTCAAGCAACAACCTCTTCCGGGTAATCGACCAGTTAGGAGTCGTCTAGGTTTAGGTCAACCCTAGTATAGGCTTGGTTTTGATTTTGTCTTTTCTTTTTGTTTGTTGTTTGATTTTTCCTTTTTGTTTGTGATTGTTTGTGAAATGGAATTCAACAATAACAATTCTTTCAATCCGAATATGAATCCATATTTCACACCGACCCCGTTCGATTCGGATAATTCCAACCCGGATTTTTACAATATGTACAAACCAAATACACCGGGTTGGCCTTATCCGAATCAATACAACCCATACCCACATTCTTATGACTATAATTTCCAAAATAATTTCAACTCGTTACAGAGTCAATGGGGATTCACCTCTCCCGAGTTAAATTTTCAACCTCCTTATCCCCCATGTCCACCTTTTACACAATATTCATTTCCTGATTTCACTTCCTATACTCCTTTTTCTGGACCTCCCATTGAAGAAAATCAGAGCTAGAAAAGAGTGTAGAAGTCAATCTACAAGAGGCCGAGCAACAACTTCAGAAAATGTTGGCCTCTCCAATTCCACAATACTTTCAAGAGTCTTACTCAGTTCCACCTCCTCATAATAAACAACCATCTGCCCTGGAAACGAGTAAGGAACTCTTGTGTGAGTCTAAACTTCAATCTCCAAACATGTTGGACTCACGACTTCACCAAAATTTCCAAAACCAAGATTCTTATACTCCCATTCTAGAACATCCACTTGTAGAAAAATCAAGTCTAGAAAAGAGTATAGAAATCTTGCAGGAGTCTGCGTTACAATATCAAAAATCTTCTTCCCAGTCTATTGATAGGTTGGAAACACAATTAAATAAATTGGTCAACATTTATAAGAATGAAGAAACTCTCTCTTCTCAACCTTTGACCAATCCAAATACCTCTAATTCTATCAATTTAACCCATGACTCTTGTTGTTTTGGAAACCAAGATTCCTACACTCCTTTTCTAGAACAACCACTTGAAGATACATCACATCTTGAAAAGAGTATAGAAGTCTTGCAAGAGTCCGCACTAAAATTTCAAAAATCTTCTACCGAGTCTATCAATAGGTTAGAAACACAATTGAGTCAATTGGTTAGCATTTATAGGAATGAGGAAACTCTATCTTATCAACCTTGACTAATTCAGCTATCCCAAACTCTATTGATTTGACTCAGGACTCTTGTCATTTTGAACATCAAGTTTCAATTTCAGCACATCCATCTGAACTTGTCCAAACTTCAAATCCCATAGATATTTTGGTAAGTTATCCTTTTCCTGAAATTGAACTTGAGCACGAATATGATCCTGAACTTCCACTTGGTAATTCAATTTCACTTCCTGATTCAATATTGACTGAAGTATTTTTACCTGAATTCAGACCTTTTCCCGAGTCAGTATTGGATCCTATACCAGTCCATTGTGAAATTGAATCACCAATCTTTTATGATCATATTGAACTTGACCATTTCATACTTTTGAAAGTCCCATTGATAAATTGGTAAGTTCTCATTTTTATGAAATTGAACTCAATGAGGAATGTGACTTTGATCCTCAAAATTGTGATCCAGTTCAAATTCCTGAATCAATATTGACTCCTGTTATGTTACCCAATTTGAGCAACATTTTAGAGTCAGTTTTGATTCCCATATCTGTCATTCTTGAACTTGAATCACCAATCCTAGAAAGTCACATTCCGTCATGGGGAAATGAATGTGGATTGAGCTTCATCTTCTTGATTTGGACCCACTTCCTGAACCAATCTCGACTCCTGAACCTTTACTTGATTTAAGTCTTTTTTCTGAGTCGGTATTAGTTCCTGTATTTCCTTAGTCCAAATCAATCATTCCATTCTGGGACAAGGGTCTTGATAAATTTGACTCTGAAATTATTTTGAAAATTTGAAAATTAGATAGGGTAAATTTTTAATAAAAATTATACATATATACATCATTCTAGTGGGTTGTATTCTTGAGGTCTCTGGTGGGTTCCTCTGGACTCCACGCAAGTTGGATTGAGCCGTATTTCGTGGACCAATCAGACCGCCACCGGAACCACCACCTTGAGGTGATTTTTCCTTCCCTCTCTATTTGTTTCATGCATATATACATCACGATCCATTGAGGACAATGCATGAGATAAGTGTGGGGGAGGGTTTACTAACATAGATTTTTTAGATTTTCTTTCTTTACACTTCTTTTTAGGATACTTTTAGAATCTTTTCTTTTGTATAGGAATTTTCTCTTTCTTTAAAAAAAAGGAATTTTCTCTTTCTTTTAAAAAATTTTTTGAAATAAGAAACAAAGTTTTGATCTATTTTTAAGAAAATTAAGATGATCTTAGAAACTAAGGAAACCTCAATTATGACATCTTAAACCTAGTCAAAATAATGGATCTTGTTTAAAATTATAGGTTAAGTATAAAAAGATTGGGGAGATAATTTTATCTTGAATTTTTTGCCCTAGATAATTTGCACTTCACACTTACACAATTTTTGGGATGGAAACAAAGACCTAAAAAGCCATAAAACAAAAATAACTAAAAGAAAAAAATATGGTAAAATAAAAAAAATCACTTATTAAGCTGAATAACTATGCCTCATGAAGCATGATTATTCACGCCTAATGGTGGTCAAAAGAAATAAATAATCCCTCTTAGTTTTGTGGCCTTATTTACTCGAGTCCTTAAACCCGAGGAATGTTTTCTCATCTGGTGCCCTAGGACCGTCTGGTTTGGGAGTCATCGGTTATAGGCTCACTACATGGGTGAACTAGAAAGCCTAAGAAACTAAGGGAAGAAAAAAAAGAAAAGAATAAATAAAATATACATATATATATGAATATAAATAAATGGCTTGATGGTTGGAGTTGAAATCCCAGAAATCTTCAATCACAAAGTGCATATTATCTAGGTTTTATGAAAGATAAAATATTCAATCCAATTTTGAATTCTTACCTTAATTAAAGACAAGATCTTGCATAGAGACTAAGTTTAAGGAAGAATGATTTTTGATGGACTTATGACCTTAGATCGCTTATATTTTTGCAAAAATATTTTAAAAACTTGTCTCTCCTTCAAAATGCGTTTTTTCAAAATACTAACATTTGTCTTCTTTCTTTATGAATTTTGTGGGTGCAATCCGCTGAAAACCCTCAGGAGACAACACTCCTCCTCTAGGGGTAACCTAGAGGTTTAACGGCTTGTTGCACACACTCAGTGCAATCGCGTCACCTGCGAAAGTGGTGTAATAACCTCTGTATTATAGTTTTTCTTTTCTTGTTTTGCTCGGGACGAGCAAAAGATAAGTGTGGGGGTGTGATTAGTCTACGATTATGCATTATTATATCGCATTTCCCCACCGATTTATGAATAAATTGTCAGTCTAAATCGTGTTTTGGTCTCTATTGCAGGTAAATCAAGAGTTTAAGGGCAAAGGTGTAATAAGAGCTTAATTAAACCCCTTTTAGGGTAATTAAATCCGCATTATTTGGAGGCCAAGTAAGGGATTATCTAGAAGATACGTCGAACCTAGACTCCTGGCACGTTAGACGAATATTCGGGTGAAATTACCAGAAAAGGAATATACCAAGAAGACCCTGGAAGCCAGCGGAATATCCTCGCCAAAACCAGGGACCTAAGTCCATGGTATTGCCGCGGAAACGCGGCAATTGCCGCGTTTTGCCACGTTTTCGCAGCAATTGAGTGGAGCCACCACGTCTTCTAGAAGGTACCTATGCCTATATATACCCCTGTATTTGGCCAAAACGGGAGCAGTTTTCATTTTTAGGCTAGAATTTCTATGTTTTAGTGTAGTGTAGGCAGGTGTTCTTCATTTCTTATATTTTGTTAAGTTATTTCTTTTTAGATCATGTATTAGGGCTGAGAGATTCAGAGAGAGAGAGGGATTGATGTAATAGATGGTGACAATCTATGTAAAGGTGCCTCCTTTCTTCTCCAATGTAATCTCCTCCATCTTCTACATGTTGCTTGGCTAACTTTTCTTCTTCTCATGGTAATCTAACTACTACCACTAACCATCTAACCACTTACTTGATAATCCACATGAATCTAATAGCCTCTATAAGGCCTTACTCTTGGAAGAGCCATTGATGGCTCATGATGATGGTTTCTAACATCTAACTTGCTAACTTGCTAACCAAGCTAACTCTCTCTTATTTCATGCTTGCTTCTAATGTTTGATGATCTAATGTTTGTATTAGCTTGCTCTTGATGCAAGTTTGAATGTGATGAACCATCTTATTTGCCATGCTTTGTATCGTCTCTTGAAGCCAAGGATTAGTGATGGCCAAGGATCCATGTGAGGTAACTATCACTAAGAGGTTAGCATGGTTAGTGGATCACTTAGTAGTTAGTAGCCACGAGCTTTCTTTTATCTTGTTTTAAAAGCAATTCTTTTTATCATTTTCATCGTTGTTTTCACTGTTTCTTTGTTTGTCTTTGTTTTCATTTTTCTTTACCACAAGCTTCATCTTCTTTCCTATTTGTTTTTCGAACCACTTCTATTTTGTTTTCACATCGACGTTTTCATCGCCTTCTCCACCTACCACATGCTTGATTTCCTTTTCATTTTCTTTCTTTTCACTTTCTTTCTTTTAACAAAGAAGAACTGTTAACATAAAACGTGAATAAAAAACTGTTAATGCTTCTATCGCCTCCCGTCACTGTGGATTCGACCCGTTGAGCTAATACTATAACGAAAGTATCGAGGGTACATTAGCACATACGCGAGCTTTTACATCGATTTCATAATACACATTTTGAGTGCTAGTTTCGTCTCGATCACTTGCGGGAACAAGTGAGGGGACTAGTGAGTCCAAGAGTTCTAGTGTGAACTCCTTATAGGTGTTGCGGCACTGAGTGATCCGGTGGGATCATTTTCTACTGGAAATTCTTCACAGTGTTGAAGACGGGGACATAGAGCAAGTGTGCTCGAACCTCGAAACAATTCTCCCGTATTTTCGATTGCTCTCTCTATCTCTCACTTGTCTTTATATCTTGCATGCTTATATTGTCTTTATCTTTATATGCTTGATACATATCTGTGCTCATTTTGTTATATGCTTGGGTATTATTTGTTCACACTTGTATTTAACCAAGAAAATCATAGCGGCACCTCAACTCTTATCTAGAGGAATCTTGAGGAGATAGTCCAGAGCCATTCACGGGGAATTCGGCTACACTCTTAGGTTATACTTGGTGCGTTGTGCATAATAGTTTTTAGTTTGCATTAATAGTTTTAATTCCGCATTAATTCACCATTAGATTAGCTAGTCACCTATTCACCCTCTCTAGGTGATTTCAAGTGCATGGTTGGTTGTTGTAGCACTTGAGGGTCAGTCCACAAGGAAGGTGTTTCTTGCGATCCTAACACGATTTAGGTGAATTGGTTGAGAAAAATAAGAAGTTGGTGTGAACTAAGTTGTCAAAGAGAAGGGTCATGCACCTAGGGTAGAATCCCCTAAATTACTGTTCATGTGGTGATATTACAATAATAATCTCTTTTCTAAATTGGCATAAAATCCTAAAACGTTTGTCCTAAGCACAAGATATTAAAATTAATCGCATAGTCCATCAAAAAACGAGAATAAAATAAAATTAAAGTAATAATTAAGGGAAAACACTAAGCATGGAATATCGAATATTTAAACATATCTTGTCAAATTTCTAAATATCTAGCAATAAATCCCATTGATTAAAAATCAATTACTGTGCTTTTCGTTTCTTATATGAGAGATTTAAATATCCACCACGATCTAGTAGCCTAGGTTCATCACCATAGGTTCATGAAATTTATTTAGTTGCACATATTCAGTTTAATCATCATGTAGTTTAACAATTGAATTATTAATTAATTAAAAACTATATTATTTGATTATATCAATGATCTAAATAATTATTTTAAACAAATAAATCTAAGACTGAATTAAATAATTGAAAGACTAACCTGAATTTGGTACGTGGAACAAGATTGAAGCAAACAGGGAGATGGGAGACACGCGACTGCGCCTCAAAATCCGCGTACTTGATGGTACCGTGTCTGCCTGGGCACCACTGGATCTGCCTGGGAGCCTTGATTTTAGACGCTGACGCTCTGTAGCGCCTTCTCCCTAGGCGTTGTAGTGCCTATGTGAAGGCGCCTGTAGCGCCTTGATGTTTAGGGGAGGGGCGCCTATAGCACGTGGCCCCCTCCTTCCCTTTAATGCAGCGCCTCTTTTTGAGGCGTTGCAGAGGCATCAATGGGAGCGCCTAGCGCCCCTTTCTCTTCTTTCTTTTTTTCTTTCGCTAATGCGCTTGGTAAAGGAGCTTCGATTAAGCGCCTTGAAGGAGGCGCTTTGATTAATCGTCTAAAGGAGGCACCAATGACGCGCCTTGGGAAGCGTGAAAAAGGCAAAAACAATCTAAAAATTTTAGAAAAAAATGCAGCCCTAAAATCTAAAAATTTGGATTACATGAAATAAAATTAGCCTCCCCCAAAACCCTAACCTTACATGGCTATTTATAGACTTAGCGTTGGGTTATTTTACACAAAAGCCACAAAAAATTATTTAATTATACGGAAAAGCTATCAATGTCAAATTGCACTAAATCCCCTGAACTTTACAAAATTATGTTTTTGCCCCCAACTAGCTTCAAACTTCTCCAAATTGACTGCAGATTTATTTGATGTCCGTTTTGAGCGTGGTAGAGCAGCACCGGCAGTTCCAAACTTCTCATCTCGCCTTCAATCTCCTGTTGCACATTTTACAGACTCCGGAGCACACTTTTGTGGTCCAGTTTCCTTTGATAGCTCAATCTGTAAAACACCACTAAAAATACCTGAGTAACATTATTTATAAATAAATGATAGATAAATATGCGCATGAAAATGTGACAAAATCGTGCTGATCAAATTACCGTACACTTATCTTTTGCTAGTCCTCGAGCAAAATTAATAATAAGAAAACACAAACAAAATAGAAAATTAATCTATCCTAACTCACTTTCGTAGGTATCACGGTTGCACTTAGCATGTACAACAAGTCGTTAAACCCCTAGAGGACGAGTTTTATCTCGTGAGGGTTTTAGTGGATTACACCCACAAAATCCATAAAAGAATGAGATCAAGGAATAAAAAAAAGTAGAGTAAGGATAACTAAAAATCAAGAAAGAAAAAAATTATTATTATTACTTTTTGTTTATCTACTCAACTTAACCAGTTAGCAAGATCTTAGGTTTCCAAGAGTTTCATTTTCAAGTATGACCACGATTTAAGAAATTATATCGGCTATAAAATAAAGCTTCAAATCTAAGACTTTACACCACTTGTTCTAAGTTTCAGATCTTATGCACCCCGTGATCATGATATAGTTCTCAAGCTTGAGAATATTTGACTACAACTTTCATATAACTTTTTTTACAAATATATATATAATATATAATTTTTTTTGGACTTTTTAACTATCTTTCGCGTAGATATCGAGGTTTTCTGAGGCCAAGGCACCTACCTAATTGATAATAAAAAATTATTATATTTTATGTTGTCTTGTCTTATTAGGCTTTCTCAGCTACTCATGTGGAGAGCTTTGGGCCAATGCTCCCAAACCAGATGATCTTAGAGCAATAAGTGTTAAAACACTCTTACGGACTTAATTACTCAAGTAACTGAGGCTACAAAACAAGACTTATTAATAATATTTTACCATATAATATATATATATATATATATATATATATATATATATAATATATATATATATATATATATATATATATATATATATATATATATATATATTGGTACTTTAGCTGTAATCAATATCCCAAGCTTATGAACTTAATAGTGTAAATGTTATTAGGTACATAATCACTGATTGGTAGTGAAAAGCGCATTTTTATCATTACATTTACCATCACATTTTCATATTTATTTATATAATTCTGCACATTTACTAATTTTTATGATTTATTGTGTGCAGGCCTTGAGTTCTTATTTTAATAATAAATAAAGCCTAAAAGAAGCCCAAAAGCTCATATTCAAGCCCAATGTAAAAGTTGCAAATATCAATTGCCAAAATTGCAAATACACAAGGGCCAAAGTTGCAAATACAAAGAAGAGGGAAGGATAGACTTCTATTCAACCCTAAACACTTGCAGGATGAGGATAAAAGCCAAAGAAGGAGAATTTAAGATCACAAATTCGTGGATAAAAGATTTGGGATCTAGGTAACTTGCTTCCCAAGTTATATCCAAATCAAAAGATTAAGATCAAGGATGCAGCTTCCAGAAGGAAACGACCAGATGGACGACCAGGAGAAGCCACGCGCCAAAGCGCGTGGCCAGCCGCCACCATAAGGCCGCGGAAACGCGGCCCAAGCCGCGTTTCCGCGGCAA
The DNA here is from genome assembly GCA_038442645.1 of Agave tequilana. Lineage (NCBI taxonomy): Eukaryota > Viridiplantae > Streptophyta > Magnoliopsida > Asparagales > Asparagaceae > Agave > Agave tequilana. Next base: position 54,634 of record JAVJIF010015886.1, read on the forward strand.
TCCAGTCATATCCAGGGAACCGCCTTCGTGGACGACTTCGACTGGGACTCTACCTCCTTCTGCTCCTATAAATACCCCCTGCAGTGCAACCGAGAAGAGCGTCCAGAGGCAGAGCCAGAGGGCCAAATCTAGGGTTTTAGGCTTTCTTCTTCTAGTTTAGATTTTCTTTTCTCTTTTGTAATTTCTATTTTTCCTTTTTGTAAACTGAGAGGAGATAATGTTCTCATGGAGGAAGGAGATCTACTTGTACTGAGGGTGACAATCGGTGTAAGTTTTGCTTTTCGCCATTGTTAAATAAATCGAATCGAGGTTCGTTCTTTTTTATTATGTTATGTTCTTTTATTCTTATTGATTCTTGTGTATCTCAGTTTTTGTTTTCTTCTATTATTGTTTCTCTAATGTCTTGCTCACCATGAGAACCATTTGCTTCGAGACTGCCTAGCTGAAGAAGAGCCCTTGATGGCCTATGGCGATGAACAAGTCTTCATAGTTTGTCTTTTGTTTTCATAGTGTAGATCAAGAAGGCGGACGATCCTATACGCCATACTTGTACGCCTTCCAAGAAAAGGTAAATCGTCGCAACGGTTCAAAGGTAAGCAGACTGAAGAGGTATGTATGTGTAGTTTGCTTTCTTTTATTTCTTTAGTTTAGATCTCACACTACCACATTCTCAATTTCTTTTCTTCCATTGTAAATATCATTTTTTCTTCTCTATCTTCTTTCTTCCTAACTTAACATTAAAATAATAAAAAAATTTTAGAGATAACTTACAAACGGTTCCATCGCTAGTCCGTCCCTGAGGATCACGACCCGCATAGCCACTGCTACCGCGGATTCGAATTGAGCACTTGCACAACCTTTTCTTAAATCTGAACTTCTCTATTCTGTGTGCAGGAAAAACTCAATCAAAATTTTGGCGCCGTTGCCGGGGAGGGATGGTAAGTTTTTCTCTAAAAATAAATTTTTTTTTTTAACTAATTCTTTTATTCTTTCTGTTTGCAGGTTTGGAGAACAGGGAAACTGACAGCAGAAGTGGACATATAGCAACTCTGTGCCTCTGCCCTCGAAGGCAGAGCACAAGAGCCTACTTCAGAGCCGCGGAAACGCGACAATTGTCGCGAAACCGCGCCTGAGTAGTTCCCTACTGATCCATCTTTTGCAGGTTGCTGCAAATTGCAATATCTGTCTACTGCTCTGTTAAACTTTGTTCTGTGATAACCCTACTTACTGCTAATTAATCAACAGTAAAATATTTGTTGTTAAAGATAAAAATTGATTAGACGTCTGCATATTAGGCACGTGTCTTTTCAATTCCTTTATTTTTACTGTTGAAGAGTGCTGGAGCAAGGTACGTTCGCATTGCATGTAGAATAGGACTCATCTCTTGGTTGATGCTTTGAGTGAATCTTATTTACATATTTTGTACACTTGCACAAATTTATTTTAAGGGCATAACCCATTAACAAGATAAGGTGGGGATTTCATCACCCTTCTTTAGCCCAAAATCATATCCCAAGCACTCACTAACCCAAGCCTAACTTAAAATTAGTAGACGTTGGCCCTAGGGACATCTCGGACTCAATTAGGAGATTATCCTAAGGGGGAACGGTGTTGGAAATTGACTCCTGCCAAATCAGTGTCTAGGAAGGGGATTGAGGGCCGAAAGCCCGAAGATTGGTGGTTATTTAATTAAGGAACGTCTTTGACGGAAAACCTCCCACCAATCTTGCCCTGACCTGGCTGATTAACTTGTGGTCAAAGTCTGCACCCTACCTCCCGTGGACAGTCTAATCAGTTAGGAGTCGTCTAGGTCATAGGTCTACCCTAACTTAGGTTAAAATTTTTTTTCTGTTTGTTTATTTGTTTGTTTTCTTTTTCTTTGTTGTGTTGGTGTGATATGACATATAATAATAATTTTTCCAATTTTAATCCATATTACACACCTAACTATTTTTCGGATATTACCAACCCGGCATATCACAACTTTGATCAACCTAGTGTGCCGGAATGGTCTTATCCGAATGAATATAACCCGTACCCCCCATCTTATGACCATAATTTTCATACTTTCAACTCTTCACAGAGTTCATGGGGTTTCGATTCCCCCGAGTCCAATTTTCAACCGACTTGTCCTCCATCTCCACCTTGTCCACAATATTCCCAAGAGTCATACTCAGATCCACCCAGTTAGAATAGACTACCATCTATCCAGGAAATGATGAGTATGCATGAGTCCAAGCAACAATTACCATCAATCGCAAACATGATTATGCGTGAGTCCACCGATTCACAACTTCATCACGATTACATTCCATCCTTTCAAGTCCAATCACAACATGATGCACCTATCAACTATGAAAGGATGCTTGCAGCCATGACTCAGGCTAGATTAGCCCGTGATCATGATATAGATATGATGGTTCAATCTTTACGTTCTCACCGTTCGGCCATTTCTGATATGGTTAACCATTCTGTTAGAGCCGACGAGCTACGTTGCTTTGGACAACAAGATTCTAATTCAGTACCACCATGTGAACTTGCTGAAACTCTAATTTTTGATAGTTTGGCAAGTTATTCCTTTCCTGAAATAGAACTTGAGCATGAATATGATCATGATCCCCAACTTGATGATTCAATTTACTTCCTGATTCAATAATGACTCTGGTATCTCCACCTGATTTTACTTTTCCCGTTAACATTGGATCCTGTGCCAATTCATCATGAAATTGAATCACCCATTTTTTATGATCATATTGAACTTGACCAATTTTGTAATTTTGAAAGTCCCATGGATAAATTGGCAAGTTCTAATTTTATGATATTGAGCTCAATGAGATATGTGACCTAGATTCTCAAATCTGTGAGCAAGTTCAAATTCCGAATCATTATTGACTCCTGTTTTGTTACCCGACTTAGGTAATCTTTTAGAGTCAGTTTTGATTCCCACACCTATCATTCCTGAACTTGAATCACCAACATTGAGTCACATTTCATTTTGGGAAACTGATTGTGGACTTGAGCTTCAACTTATTGATTTGGACCCACTTCCTGAACCTAGCCCGACTCCTGAACCATTACTTGATTTAAGTTTCTTTCCTGAGTCGGTATTCGTTCCCGTACTTCCCACGTCCAAGTCAATAATTTCATCTTTTCATACTCCATTTTGGGACAAGGAGGTTGACACAATTGACTCTGAAATTTATTATGAAATTTGAAAATTTGATGGGGTGAAAATTTTAAAAAATAATTATACATACATTTTAGTGGGTTATATAAGAAAAATCACTGGTGGGTTCCCTCGAATTCCACAAAAAGTAGATTGGGCCGCATTTCGTGGACCAATTAGACCACCACCGGAACAACCACCTTGAGGTAACTTCTGCCTTCCCTTCGTCTTTTTCATGCATATAGGCATTCATTCATACATTGAGGACAATGCATGAGATAAGTGTGGGGGTGGGCTTTACTAACATACTAACATAGGTAGAAACTAACAAAATTTGCTAACTAATAAAAAATGAAAAAAAATGAAAAAGGACAATATTTTGACTTATCTTTTGAAAGAAATCTAAGTAATCTTAAGAATTAGGAAAATCATGATTAGGATTTCTAAAAACTTGGTCAAAATAAATAAATTGTTGAATTTTTAGGTATAGGAGGAAAAATTGAATAAGTAGATAGTCTTAATTTTTACCTTAATGAAATGTGCATACCTAATGCATATCTAGGATTCTAAGACAAAGACCATTGTGCCTCATTAAAAAAATTATAAAAAAAAAAAATTCACCAATTAAGCTGGATATATGTGCCTCAAGAAGCATAAGTATTCATGCCTAAAGGTGAGTTCTAAATAAAATAAAGTCCTTAGTTTTGTGGCCTAGTTCACTCGAATTTGAGTCCGCGGGGTGTTTTCTCACCTGGTGCCCTAAAGCCGACCGGTTCGGGAGCCACCGACTTTAAGTTCGCTACATGGGTGGATTAGAAAGCCTAAGAAAACTAAGAAATATTATATATATATTACACATCTAATAGTCAATTAGTTAGGTATGAGGGCCTCAACAAGCCTTGATACTTACACGAAAGAAAATTAGATGAGTTATACATGCCAAAAAAATATATATATTATTAACACATCTAATAGTCAATTAGTTAGGTATGAGGGCCTCAATAAGCCTTGATACTTACATGAAAGAAAATTAGATGAAGTTATAAAATAATAAAGAGGCATGAGAGTCCAAGTGAAGGAATTTCTAGTATAAATTCATAAGGATGCATATGATTTTTGGTAACGAAAAAAGACTATATTAGAAATTCAATTTTAAATCTTACCTAAAATGGAAAACAATTTACTGTATAAAGACTAAAGTTTAAAGAATGAATAAAAATGAGGATCCTAAAAACTTATAGACTACTTAGTCTTTTCAAAAGTATTTCAAATATTTTCCTTTTTATGGATTTTGTGGGTGTAATCCGCTGAAAACCCTCACGAGACAACACTCGTCCTCTAGGGTAACTTAGGGTTTAACGGCTTGTTGCACATGCTAAGTGTAACCGTGATTCCTACGAAAGTGAGTTAGGTTAGTTTAAATTTTCTTTCTTTTTCTTTTTCTTTGATTTTTACTCGAGGACGAGAAAAAAGATAAGTGTGGGGGTGTGATTGGTAGTGAAAAGTGCATTTTTATCATTACATTTACCATCACATTTTCATATTTATTCATATAATTCTGCACATTTACTAATATTTTATGATTTATTGTGTGCAGGCCTTGAGTTCTTATTTTAATAATAAATAAAGCCTAAAAAAAAGCCCAAAAGCCCATATTCAAGCTCAATGTAAAAGTTGCAAATATCAATTGCCAAAATTGCAAATACACAAGGGCCAAAGTTGCAAATACAAAGAAGAGGGAAGGATATACTTTTATTCAACCCTAAACACTTGCAGGATGAGGATAAAAGCCAAAGAAGGAGAATTTAAGATCACAAATTCGCGGATAAAAGATTTGGGATCTAGGTAACTTGCTTCCCAAGTTATATCCAAATCAAAAGATTAAGAGCCAGGATGCAGCTTCCAGAAGGAAACGACCAGATGGACGGACCAGGAGAAGCCACGCGCCAAAGCGCGTGGCCAGCCGCCACCATAAGGCCACGGAAACGCGGCACAAACCGCGTTTCCGCGGCAATCCAGTCATATCCAGGGAACCGCCTTCGTGGACGACTTCGACTGGGACTCTACCTCCTTCTGCTCCTATAAATACCCCCTGCAGTGCAACCGAGAAGAGCGTCCAGAGGCAGAGCCAGAGGGCCAAATCTAGGGTTTTAGGCTTTCTTCTTCTAGTTTAGATTTTCTTTTGTCTTTTGTAATTTTTATTTTTCCTTTTTGTAAACTGAGAGGAGATGATATTCTCATGGAGGAAGGAGATCTACTTGTACTGAGGGTGACAATCGGTGTAAGTTTTGCTTTTCCGCCATTGTTAAATAAATCGAATCGAGGTTCGTTCTTTTTTATTATGTTATGTTCTTTTATTCTTGTTGATTCTTGTGTATCTCAGTTTTTATTTTCTTCTATTGTTGTTTCTCTAATGTCTTGCTCATCATGAGAACCAATTGCTTCGAGACTGCCTAGCCTAAGAAGAGCCCTTGATGGCCTATGGCAATGAACAAATCTTCATAGTTTGTCTTTATTTTCATAGTGTAGATCAAGAAGGCGGACGATCCTATACGCCATACTTGTACGCCTTCCAAGAAAAGGTAAATCGTCGCAACGGTTCAAAGGTAAGCAGACTGAAGAGATATGTATGTGTAGTTTGCTTTCTTTTATTTCTTTAGTTTAGATCTCACACTGCCACATTCTCAATTTCTTTTCTTCCATTGTAAATATCATTTTTTTCTTCTCTATCTTCTTTCTTCCTAACTTAACATTAAAATAATAAAAAAATTTTAGAGATAACTTACAAACGCTTCCATCGCTAGTCCGTTCCTGAGGATCACGACCCGCATAGCCACTGCTACCGCGGATTCAAATTGAGCACTTGCACAACCTTTTCTTAAATCTGAACTTCTCTATTCTGTGTGCAGGAAAAACTCAATCAATCACTTAGACTAAATTTAGATGGTATGTTCGTTTTAGATTCTAATCTTTATTTTAAGACTTTATGACTCTTTCATTTTGATCTTACCTTTAAAATCTACTCATGGATACCAACTCACTCACATACTAGCTAGCTATCTGTAGAAACTTTTCAAATTTAATTTTTTTTATATTTATATTTTATTTTATTATTATTATTTTTTTTGAAGACTACTAAAGAAAGAAAGAAAAGAGAAATAAAGTGAAAACCCTAAAACCTAAACAAAACCAAAAAGACTCCTAAAACAAAAGAAATATGTGAATCTCCCCCCCACCATACTTAAAATGTGTCATGTCCTCATGCGTGCAACTGAATACAGATATAAAAAAATGCACTCTTAAATTATGCACATGATCATAATAATCAGACAATTCACGCATACAAGAAAAATGATGAATTTATGAAAAATGTTAGAATTGCAGATAACTCACAGTGCACCAAGAGAAATATCGCTTAAAAAACAATCAAGAGACTGCTTCCTGTGTGTGCATCCCTGCTTATCTTGTAACACTTTTAGGAAACTTGACACCAAAGTTAGAGAAAGAGATAAATAAAAGACTCTAAGACTACACTTACTCCCTACGTTATGAACAATTCTAAAACAAGTGGATGAAGATGAAGCAGGCTATAGTGAAAATATACATACCTTCACCTGAGCTAACTTGATTAGCAATTGGAGGTTTCTGATCGGGTTCATCATTCGGGGTTGGTAGCAGGAATCTCAATGCTCGTTCTAACTCATCTCTGCTTTCCGTATGTGATGACAGTGCAAAGTTTTGCAACCCCACAAAATTCTCATGCATTGGCACATGTGGATAGAGCCTGTGTTGCCAATTATGACTACCCAAACGAAATTTGGTGTCGATAGCAATTGGTTGCATAATTCGGTTAACATATTCATTCACGGACTCTCCTTCGTCAAAACCAAATTCCAAAAACAGCGAGTTGTAGTCCAGAAAACCATTCTCGTAGTCCCACAGTCCGTGATCTATATCTGGGTCTGCCATATTCTTAATTCTCCCACTTGCTTTGTTAGCGTCTAAGACATAGAATCAGTTAGTTAGGTTTTTTTTAGTTTTTATTTTTTAATAATAATATACAATTATACAGATACAATATATAAACTGCTCACCTAGCGTATTGGGGGTCATGAAGACTCATAACCTCCTCATTATCGCTCACAAGAATTTTCAAGAACAGCTTTAAACATTGCCCATTAACCTTGAACACTGCACCGTTTTTCGGATCTTCTATCTCCACTACTCCATGCGGAAACATTACACGCACCACGAATGGTCCCATCCATCTGGATCTCAACATACCAGGAAACCGATACAGTCTAGAATCATATAATAGGACTTTCTGACTTGGTGTAAATGACTTTCGCAAAATTGCTTTGTCATGGAACACCTTTGCCTTTGCCTTTGCCTTATAGATTCTGGCGTTCTCGTATGCTTCATTCCTGATTTCTTTCAACTCGTTGAGTTGAAGCTTTTGTGTTCTCCTGCCATGTCAAGATCAAAATTGAGCTGTTTTATGGCCCACATGGCTCTGTGCTTCAATTCTACCGGTAGATGGCATGCTTTCCCAAAAACAAGCCGACATGGAGACATTCCAAGATTGGTTTTAAAAGTAGTTCGGTATGCCCATAAAGCATCTACTAATTTTAACGACCAATCTTTGCGATTCAGATTTACTATTTTCTCTAGAATCTGCTTGATTTGCATGTTGCTCACTTTCACTTGACCGCTCGTTTGTGGACGATAAGGAGTTGATAGTTTATGGGTAATTGAGTACTTCCTCATCAGAGCCTCAAAAGAACGGTCACAGAAGTGGGTGCCATTGTCGCTGATAATTGCACGTGGTGCATCAAATCGAGAAAAATATTCTCGTTTAAGAATTTGACAACAACCTTGTTGTCATTGGTCCTTCTTGCCACAGCTTCTACCCATTTGGACATATAATCAACAGCAAGTAAAATATAGAGATTTTCAAATGAGTTTGGGAATGGTCCCATGAAGTCAATGCCCACACATCAAATATTTCAACTGTTAATATTGGGTGTAATGGCATCATATTTATCCTTGTGATCCTACCCATATGTTGACAGTGAGTGCAGCACTTGCAGAACTCGTGAGCGTCTTTAAAGAGGGTGGGCCAATAAAAATCACATTGCAGGATATTTTCTGCAGTCTCCTTTGCTCCGAAGTGCCCCCCACAAGCTTGGTCATGACAGAATGACAAGATGCTTTTGTGTTCTTCGGGGACACACCTCCTAAAGATCTGATCAGGACATTTCTTCAACAGATATAGATTATCCCAATAGAAGAATTTCAATTGAGAGTGAAACTTATATTTGTATTGTCTTGATCATTCTTCAGGTATTTTCTTGGTCACAAGTAAGTTGACAATATCAGCGAACCATGGCTCTCTTATCACGACAAACAGTTGTTCGTCAGGAAAGTGTTTGTTTATGGGTACATTAGAGGATGGAGCGTTTGGTAAACGGGACATGTGATTAGCCATCAGATTATTGGTCCCCTTTTTGTCCCTGATTTGAATGTCAAATTCCTGAAGTAGCAATACCCATCTTATCAGTCTTGCCTTCGTATCCTTCTTTGTCAACAAATATTTTAGAGCAGTGTGGTCAGTGTTGACAGTGATTAGTGAGCCAATCAAGTAAGACCTAAACTTTTCAAGCGCAAAGACCACGACTAATAATTCTCTCTCTGTGTGGAGTAGTTGAGTTGCGCATCGTTCAATGTCCTACTGGCGTAATAGATCACATGAGGCTACTTGTCAATCCGTTGCCCGAGGACTACAGCAATCGCGTAATCAGACGCGTCACACATAAGTTCAAAGGGTTGGCTCCAATCCGATGCATGAATTATAGAGGCTGAAATTAGCTCATTCTTTAAGATCTCAAATGCCTCAAGGCATTCTGGGGTAAAAACAAATGGGACGTCCTTGGCGAGAAGGCTGGTTAATGGGCGAGCAATTTTGTTGAAGTTTTGTATGAATCGCCGATAAAAATCAGCATGTCCAGGAATGATCTTATATCCTTAACTGATCTAGGAGGTGGGAGATGAGCTATCAAATTCACTTTTGCTTTGTCCACCTCAATCCCTTTCTTGGAGATTACATGACCCAATACAATTCCTTGTTAGACCATAAAGTGGCACTTCTCCCAATTCAGTGTCAGATTCTTTTCTTTGCATCGAGCGAGAACTAGGCTGAGATGGTGAAGGCATTCTGAGAAGGAGTCTCCAAAGATGGAAAAATCGTCCATGAACACTTCGAGGAATCTTTCCACCATTTCAGAAAAAATACTGAGCATACATCGTTGGAATGTTGCATGTGCATTGCACAACCCAAAGGGCATGCGTCTGTATACAAATGTTCCAAACGGACATGTGAATGTGATTTTCTCCTGATTCTCAGGAGCTATCGGGATCTGAATATAACCGGAGTATCCATCGAGGAAGTAATAATATTCATGTCCAGCTAGACGTTCCAACATCTGATCAATAAACGGCAAAGAAAAATGGTCCTTTCTTGTTTCCGTATTGAGATTTCTGTAATCGATACACACTCACCATCCTGTCTGAATTCGTGTAGGTATAAGCTCATCATCATCATTCTTGACCACAGTGATTCCCGACTTTTTCGGCACCACTTGCACAGGACTCACCGACAAACTATTAAGATATTGGATAAATGATTCCATTATCGAGGCATTTCAAACTGTCTTTTCTAACTGCCTCTTTCATTACAGGATTCATTCTGTGTTGGGGTCTCTTCGTGGTTTAGCATTTCAGTTAGGTGAATCTGATGCTGGACGATGGTTGAACTTATCCCTTTTATATCAGCCATTGTCCACCCTATAGCTTCCTTGTTATCCTTCAATACAGACAAGAGCGATTTCTGTTGGTTCTTACTCAGATTGGAAGCTATCACGACCGGGAGTTTTTCATCCTCACCTAAATAGGCATACTTTAATGTTTCAGGGAGAGGTTTTAACTCTAAGTTAGGTGGCTCCTCACAGATGGTCGAAGTGGTGCTCGAATTCCCTCATCGAGGGACTCATAAAGAGGCTCCTAGTGCGTTGTTCACACTTGATCAACTCGTTCGAACACTTCATCAAACTCTTGTTTCATTTCGTCAGGCTCTGAACCTTGGTCAAGATATTCGATGTCTGATCCTTCATCTTCAAAATGTTCGCTTGATATCCCTTGGATCACATTGACATCAAAAGGTTGGTCAGAGTGATCGCTCGGCTGCTTTCCAAGATTGAAAATATTGAGATCAATAGTCATGTTCCCAAAGGTGAGTTTCATCAACCCACTACGACAATTGATCAAAGCATTTGATGTTGCTAGGAAAGGTCGGCCAAGAATCACAGGAATTTGCCCTCTTGGGTTCTCTACTGGTGCAGTTTCAAGGACAACAAAATCGACTGGGAATATAAATTCTCCAACCTTGATAAGCACGTCTTCTACCTCGCCCTTTGGAATTTTTACCGATCTATTAGCCAATTGCAAGGTAATCCTTGTGGGTTTTAATTCACTCACTCCGAACTGCTTGTAAACTGAATATGGAAGTAAGTTGACACTTGCCCCAAATCTAATAAGACTTTGTCAATCACTGTGGTTACAGTAGTGCAAGATAGAGTTGGACATCCAGGGTCCTTGTATTTCACTGGCATTATGCTCTTTATGATCTCGCTGATATCTGCAGCGAGGAAGACCTTCTTAGGAGTCTGATGAGCTCGTTTCTTTGTGCACAGGTCCTTCAAGAACGTTGCATATGATGGAACCTGTTCAACAGCTTCAAGGAGAGGAATATGATGAGCTTGTTTCATTATGCTCTTCAACAGTTTCTTTGTGTTCTTCTTGGATCAGAGCCTATTTGGAAAGGGAGCTGGTGGATCATATGTAGGCTCAATGACTTCCACAGCTTCCTTATCATTTGCTTTGCTAGAGCTTGAGGATGATGGATCTGTTACCGGGTCAGCTGATTTTTATGACTGTAGACTTCCACTTGATTGTCCACCTCTTTCCCGACCGTAATATATGGACCGCATTCAGTTGAGCTGAATTTGAAGTGTTATTGTTAGCTCTGGTATCCCTGGGATTAATCTCAGGTTGGCTGGGGAAAGTCCCTCTTTCTCTTTCACTCATTTGAGAAGACATCTTACTCATTTGCAGTGTGAGTTATTTTATGGCTTGTTGAATGGACTGCAACAACTGCTTTATCGATTGCATAAATGAGTTGAAGTTCTTCTCCATGGTGTTCAACTTTTGATCGCTGCCAAATCCGGGTGGTGACATTGATTGATTTGCATATGTTGGAGTGGATTGTGGTGCCACAAAGGCCGGTTGTTGTTATTGATATGGGAATGCGTTTGGCCTCGCATACTGTGAACCACTTGGTTGGGATGTGCTTGTTGCCCCTCCTTGATATCCTCCTTGATTCCATGAAAGGTTACGGTGATTCTTCCACCCTGGATTGTATGTTGGTGCATATGGATCATTCCTTTGTCGCTGATAGGTGGCGTTTAACTGTTGTCCTTGACTATTCATCAGTGGGTTTGGAAGGAACGAGCAATCTTCCATGATATGAGTTGGAGATTGACAGTTAAAGCAACTTGGTACAGAGGTCTGATTTACTTGATCGAACTGCTGAGGAGTCCCTTGCTTTCCAACACTTCAATCCTTCTCATTAGTGTTGCCAACTTTGCTTCGGTTGCAATGGAGTTTTCGATCGAATGTATGCCACTCCTTGATGTGGTGGTTTAGTTTGTGGTTGGTGGCTTCTCATTAAACCCTTCCCACTGCATGATTTTCTCTGCTATCTCTTCGAGGAATATCCATGCAGCATCATCTGTCATCCTCATAAAGTCACTGTGGCTCATGGATTCAATAAGAGTTTTCGAATTGTAATCGAAACCCTCATAGATTATTTGACAGAGACACCACTTTTCTATGGCATGGTGGGGACATTGAGCTAGAAGGTCCTTAAACCTTTCTAAGTATCTCCAAAATGGTTCTTTGTCCCGTTGTCTGAATTGGTTAATCTCAGATCTGATTCTTGCAGTCATGTGCATTGGGAAAATTTTTTTTAGAAAGACTGCAACAAACTCTGCCCATGAGTAATTGAGTTTGTTGTGAGGCTGTATAGCCACTTTTTAGCATTGTCCCTTAGTGCGAAAGGGATGAACCTTAGTTTGACTCCATCTTCACTCAGCTACCTGATTCTTATCATTGTGCACACCTCCTCGAGCTCATTGATGAACATATAGGCATCTTCAGATTCCAGCCCGGAGAATTTGGGAAGCATAGTGATGTATTATGGTTTCAGCTCGTAGTTGTTCTCGGTGGCTTCTGGTACTCTGATGCATGACGGGTCTGATGATTGAGGCAGGTAACATCGGTCCATGAGGATCATTGGTGGAACATGGTCAGTCATCTTAATCTCATTCGATTCTATGCTGACTAGACGTCCTGTTGAATTACGTTCCCAAGCTGACATATATCAGCGTAGGTATCGAGTTGGAAAGTGTAATGTTTGGATTGCGCTACTTTTACTTATATATATTATATATATTTTTTAAATATTTTTATTTATTTATTTTATTTTACTTTTCGGCAAACGTGCTAAGACTAAAGAAAACAGGCACTTCCCCGGCAACAACGCCAAAAACTTAATGGGGAGATTCTGTCTCCTCATTTTAAAATACTGCAAGTGCACGGTAGGTTGTTGTAGCACTTGAGGGTCGGTCTGCAGGGAAGGTGTTTCTTGTGATCCTAACACAATTTAGGTGAATTGGTTGGGAAAATAAAAGGTTGGTGTGAACTAAGTTGTCAAAGAGAATGGTCATGCACCTAAGGTAGAATCCTCTAAACTACTGTTCATGTGGTGGTATTTATCTCTCAACTAAATGATTGCAATGCATAATAATAATCTCTTTTCTTAATTGGCATAAAATCCTAGAATGTTAGTCCTGAGCACAAGATATTAAAATTAATCGCATAGTCCATCAAAGTACGAGAATAAATAAAATTAAAGCAATAATTAAGGGAAAACGCTAAGCATGGAATATCGATTATTTAAACATATCTTGTCAAATTTTTAAATATCTAGCAATAAATCCCATTGATTAAAAATCAATTATTGTGCTTTTCGTATCTTATATGAGAGATTTAAATATCCACCACGATCTAATAGCCTAGGTTCATCACCCTAGGTTCATGAAATTTATTTAGTTGCACATATCCAGTTTAATCATCATGTAGTTTAACAATTGAATTATTAATTAATTAAAAACTATATTATTTAATTATATCAATGATCTAAATAATTATTCTAAACAAATAAATCTAAGACTGAATTAAATAATTGAAAGACTAACCTGAATTGGTACGTGGAACAAGATTGAAGCAAACAGGGAGATGGGAGACACATGACTGCGCCTCGAAATTCGCGTACTTGATGGTACCATGTCTGCCGTTGGCCCTACTGGATCTGCCTGGGCGCCTTGGTTTTAGGCGCTAACGCTCTGTAGTGCCTTCTCCCTAGGCGCTGTAGCGCCCATGTGAAGGCGCCTGTAGCGCCTTGATATTTAGGGGAGGGGGCGCCTATAGCACGTGGGCCCCTCCTTCCCTGAAGCGCCTCTTTTCAGGCGCTGTAGAGGCTTTAATGGGAGCGCCTGGCGCCCCTTTCTCTTCTTTCTTTTCTTTTTCCTTCGCTGATGCGCCTTGGTAAAGGCGGTTCGATTAAGTGCCTTGAAGGAGGTGCCAGTGACGCGCCTAGGGAAGCGTGAACAAGGCAAAAACAATTTAAAATTTCAGGAAAAAATGCAGCCGTAAAATCTAAAAATTTGGATTACAGGAAATAAAATTAGCCTCCCCCAAAACCCTAGTCTTACATGGCTATTTATAGACTTAGGGTTTGGTTATTTTACACAAAAGTCCACAAAAAATTATTTAATTATACAAAAAAGCTATCAATGTCAAATTGCACTAAAGCCCCTGAACTTTGCAAAATTGCGTTTTTGCTCCTAACTAGTTTTAAACTTCTCCGAATTGACTGCAGATTTATTTGATGTCCGTTTTAAGCGTGGTAGAGCAGCACCGACAGTGCCAAGCATCCCATCTCACTTTCAATCTCCTGTTGCACATTTTACATTCTTTGGAGCACGCTTTTGTGGTCCAGTTTCCTTTTGATTGCTTACTCTGTAAAACACCACTAAAAATACCCGAGTAACATTATTTATAAACAAATGATAGATAAATATGGGCATGAAAATGTGACAAATTTTGCTAATCAGAGCGCAACAGGAGATTTATGTGACCGTAACATTCTGTTATGGCTGAAGGGAAAGTTTTATCGGACTGCTTGAAATCACCTAGAGGGGGGTGAATAGGTGATAATGCTAATCTAGCGAACTAAATGCGGAATTTAAAGCTAATTGCAACAACACACAAGCAAGTATATGATATAGCAATATGAACAATGCACAAAGTAAAGAGAGAGAGTGAGTCAATGGATCAAGCGCAAACAACAAGATTTATTTCGAGGTTCGAGCACCCAGCTCTACATACCCGCCTTCACCCAGAAGGATTTCGAATCCACTAGCTTGTCCACACAGGACTCCCACACAGGGAACCTCCACTGAGGATTTGGGGCAATATAATAACTAGGAGTACCCAACTCCTCTCTTTACAACCACAAACTCTCACTAGAGGCAAAGCACCAAGCCAACAAAACTATCACCTCACAACTAGAGGGATAAGCACAAAGCTACACAAGGATCACCTCACAACTTGAGGGATACAACCAATTGCACAACCTCCTCAACGCAATGAGGGAAAAAGGCACAAAGCCAAGCAATAATTAGGGTTTACAACTTGGTGATCAAAAGACCACAAACAATCTCTTTTTCCCACAAACTCAAAGATCCTATAGAATAGGATAGTAGATGTAGCTCAAGTGTGAGAAAACCAAAGGAATGGAAATCAAATAGTCAAAGAAAATCCTTGGGAAAATGTAGAAACCAAGATGAAGAAGTTGAATCAAAAACACTTTTCCCAAAAACCTTTTCTTTGATTTTCCAAACTCTAGAAAAGACACCTAATAGATTGTGCAAATCAAAGCCCAAAAACTTCTTTTGATTGCTGTGAAAAACACTAGAGAGTAAGGAAAAATTAGCTCTTCAAAAAACTTGGAGAAAACTGGCCACTAATGGGGTATTTATAGCCCCTAGAAAAATATAGCCGTTGGCAGCTAAAACTGCCAGAAATGGCCTATCGGTCGACCGGACGGTCGACCGGCCAACGGTCGATTTTTGACCGTTGGCAGCTACGGTCGACGCGCCCGGTCGACTGGCCCCAGAAACAGAGAGCAACACTCTCTGTCCGGTCGACCGGGAGCAATCCGAGAGTGGGTTGCTCACAGTCGGTCGACCGGTCGGTCGACCGGCCGACTGACACGGCTACGTGCACAATCTTGTGCACGTCCGGTCGACCGCTACGGTCGACCGCCAGAGCCTGGCAACCAAAATCTGGAACTGAAAACTGGATTTTTAAAGTCTTAAAAATTCTCATAAAATCTCTAAAAATTCACAAAAATAGTTTTCTCATTTTACATTGATATATAAACATGTGATAAAAATTACAACACAGAAATCAAACATTTTGAACTATTTTTTTGTCTTACAAATTTTATCAAAAACCAAAACCTGTATTTTACCAAACATGGATTTTTCAATAGGAAATCTGATTTTTCCTAAAACTCATTTAAATACAAAAACATGATAATTAAACACTTTTGAAGCATGTTGCATATGGATAGAAATTCAATATACAAAAAACATATATATTTTCATGTTTTTGACTTTTCATTCAAAAATATGTTTTGTTAAAAACACAAAACTTAAAACACATGAATAGGTAAGTCAAACTAAGTTTATTTAGGAAGTTAAGCATGCATGTATATAGAATGAATCTACTATACATAAAAACATTTAAACTTGTTTTGATCTAACATTCATGAAACCAAGAAAGGTAAACCAAAAACCGAAATACCGAATCCAAAATATAAAACGTGTGTGTATTGTGAACTTGAGCATATCATACTGTTCTAATCTTTACAAATGGATCTAAACAAACTAAAAACTATGGTACCGAAGTCTTCTTGTAGAGCGCCGTCTCCAAGCCGACTCGATCCAAAACTCCGTGATCCACCGAGCTTGACTTCAATGAGTGCTATATATGATCTTGTCGCTCGGGCTCTTGAATTACTATGTGAAAGCTTACAAACCATCTTTGTTGCACCTACTAACATCTTGATTAATAATCTGAAACTAAAATCACAAGATATATTAGTACACATAACTACAAGAGTTAATCATCATCAAAACTAGAGTGGAAGGCCTTTGGGCCAACAATCTCCCCCTTTTTGATGATGACAAAACTCATGGAGTTATATATGCATGGATTAAAGTTAAGCTTCAAAGAAGCTCCCCCTTAACTCATGCATAGGAAGAAACATAAGAATATGCAATGAAAGCTCATAAACATGTATGCATAGACATGCATAAAACATAGATACCAAATACAAAAACATGTTCTCGATACCAAACATGAAAATGCATCAGCATGCATAAATAAAACAAGCTCTTGATACCAATTAAAACAAGCTCTTGATACTAATAAAAAAAAACTCAAACTAAAACAAGCTCTTGATACCAATAAGAAAACATGTTCTTAAATATTGTTTGCTTTTGATACCAATTAAGCATTAAGCTCTTGATACCAATAAAAATCAAACTAACTAAACTATGTTCTTAAAACAAACACTCTTGATACAAATACTTGATATCAACATAAAACATGCATAGTCATAGAAACATGCATATAAACTCAAATATTCTCTCCCTTTTTGTCAATCATCAACAAAGGGGTCCAAGTAAAAACAAACATTCTTCTCCTTTTGTTCGAAACAAAGAATCAATAAAGGAGTGACAATAAAACAAATTCTTTCAACATGATACCAATTAAAACATATCAATATAAGAGTTCTTGTCATCAATGATACCAATTGAAAGAAATAAATCAATAGAAACCAATTGAAAGTAAACAAAATCTTGATACCAATAGTGAGTAAACAAATAAGCATCTTGACACCAATTTTGAGAAAACAAATAAATTCTTGATACCAATTTAAAGTATTATTCTTTTTAAACATATGATACCAAATTGAAATTATTATTTTCTATCATAAAGCAAGGGAGTGGAATACAAAACCAATGGTAAACCAAATACCAATTGAAAGATAAAATATGAGTTTTCTCCCCCTTTATGAAATACCAAATAAAACAATGCATAAGCTTGTTTAAGATACCAATTGAAAACTAATCAATTGAAACATGATGATCATTAAAACTCAAGCTTAGCATAAACAAAATATATATATATATTATGAAAGATGTTAATACCAATCGAAATTGATACTATTTGAAGTGTAAGCATACATACATAAAAAATATATGAGTATACAAACATGTCAATATTGATACCAATTGAAACAACAATAATATCAAATGTATATCTCATATTACCTACCACCCATTTCATGCTCATGTTTAAATAGATTTTCAATATAAAACATACAAGGCGTGGTCGCCCATCCAACCGCCCGTTGAAGGTAGGGTTTACAAAAAAATAAGTTTGAAAATATAGTTTGTTTGAAAAACTCTACCAAAGCGAAGAACACGAACTAGTTATGGAAAAATTTGTTAACTAGTACGAAATCCTTCAAGTAAGGAACAAGACAAAATTGTTTTTCATGAAACACATGTAATTCACATGATCACTAAACACTCAAAATCCATAAAGCCCATATCATACTCATGAAAACAAAATCATAAGAAACCTAATAAAGTGAGTGAACAAGTTTTATGTGACACATATCATCATGAAAATATTCAATTAAACTCAATTTAAATTCCTTTAAACATGAAACATGAAAATCTAAAATTTTCAATAAAACAAATTATACTTCAAGGCATATGTATGTTTTATCAACACAAAAAGTATACATACATATCCCTAAACACAATTGAGTCTATATATAAAGATTTGCATGAAAAGCAAATGACTCAAGGGGTATACATGTATATCTTAAAGTTTGGCAAAATAGACGTATACATGAAGTGAAAACACAAGATCATAAAACATAACCAAAATGGGGAACACAAGTTAGAATGCATGAATCATCAAAACTAGACTATACTAGCACATCTAATGGTACAAAAGAGCGTTCAAGTACAAACATATAATGATCTATTTGTGACCCACAATATGTACAAGTATATATCCTAGTTTTAATGAAAAACTAACATCTAAACAAGTAATCAAATCATGTAGCATAAAACGGGACATAAATCATCATTACAAACATAAAACGATCATTATGTAAATTCACATGTTATTAGAACTATGATGAGTATAATAGCTAAACAAATGGTGAGAATACAACAAATGATCCATATAAACATGGGTGATCTCAAAGGCTATACATGCATGTCAATGGTCTAATAATCATGGCATTTGACATACTAATCAAAAACATGAGGCATCAAAACAAAAATCATAAACATCCATATGATCATTATGTAGACGCATATGCATTAGATCTAGGGCATACATATTAGTTTAAAACAAAGTGAGAACACAAAGATAAGTCCATTTTAAACATGGGTGTCTCAAAATAACTAAATATGTATGTCACTATTCTAATAAATATGGCATATGCATAATGAATAATAAAACATGACATGCTATAAATCAACGACATGAAAAGCATGTAAATATAAACGGGAGTTAGAGATTGATATCAAAACCGATGAAGGCACCTCTCTAGTTCTCCAAACCAATGGTGGTTCTCTCCACCAAACTCCCCTTGAAAGTGATGCATCCAATTATTTTCTTTAAGCACGGAACACATCCACTTCAAGGTACCGCCACTCTCACGTGATGCGAGAGTCCACACCTACATTAAATATCATGGGGGTGGTCTTTGGTACCTATTTTCTTTTGGGTCCATAGGGGTTAGTACCTTTCCTAACCCAAACAAAATTATTTGCTAAATTTTCATCATGTATACGATCATAGCAAAATCTAGCAAGGTGGCCCCTACGTACACAATGTGTACAAGTGTACACATGAGCATACAAAGTGTGATGGATGTGTACGTGAGGAGCATGTGTATGCCGTGGAGGGTGTGCATGCAAAGATGGAACTTGTTTCTTGCGAAACATGGATTCCAAGCGTGAATGGTTCAAAGCACATTGGCTCAAAGTGGAGCCAAAAAATCACCACTTTTCTTTAAAACATTTATATCATTTTCAATACTTAAAGAAAAAGTGGAGCATGCAATAGACGTGCTAGATGAAGAAGCTACACTAGCATGGCATACATGAGTATCTATATCATTTTCAAAGATTTATTTTTATTTAAAACTAAATCTAATTCTTTTGAAATAAATTCAATTTCATTCAAAGAAGGGTTATCTTTTAAAATAAAATCTAATTTTGAAGATAAAGCTTCATTGTTTTTCAAAACATCATCACAATCATTTTGCTTTTCAAAATTCATTTTCCTTTAGGGCAAGTTCTAGTTGAGATTTAAGTGAGTCACGTTCACTAGCAATCTCTTCCTTCTCTTGCAAAGTCAATTCAAAACTTGAACACAAATCCTTCATTTCTTCTTTAGTTCAAAGTTCTTCTTTTTCAAAAGTTCATGTTTTTCCAAAAACTTTTCAAGCTTTGTAGCAAGTTCTACATTCAAGGTTTGAACTTCTAAACATCCATAGTAATAGGAATTAGAGCTATCATCTAGTAGATGTTGGCCCAAGAGGTTACACTCTCCATTGTTTTGTGTTTTGATGATAACAAACCAAATAAGTGCTATTTGGTACTAATGATTTGATCAAGATGCATTTCAGGTTTTGTACCATGTTAGAGCTCATTCGCTTCGCTTTTGCAAAAACTTCTAAGTTCCATATAGCAATGAAGGCAAATTGGACATCAAGGAAGGATCATAGAAGAGAAGGCACTTGCAAGGCATTGGATGGCTCAAAGATTGCTTCAGAGGTCCTTAGGTTTTGTTTTATAGCTTTATAGCATGTTAAAGAATAGAGAGTAGGTTTGAAGCTCAAACACACACGTTTTCACGCGTATGCTATTTCCAAGTTTATTCCTCATAAAATATACAAAAATACTTTAACACTAATTCTTCCTTCTACAAATCTGTTTTTATGTTGTATACTGATTTCCTGTTCAAAATAGTTTTGATCAAAATATTTTTCCTCTCAAAATTCCCTTTCTATTTCAATTTTTGACCTGAGCCGGTCGACCGGCAATATACCACCAGTCGACCGAAGATCTGGCAGAGTGCACGTATCCGTGTGCACGTCTGTCGGTCGACCGGTAGGCTACCGGTAGTCGACCGAAGTTTTTAGTTTGCTCTCTGTATCTTACCAGTCGACCGGTGGTCTACCGGCCTTCGACCGATAGTTTATCTTTTATCTTTTCGGTCGACCGGCTGTCTACCGATAGTCGATCGGTACATGTTTTGAGTCTCAGTCAGGAGCAGTCGACTGTACCAGTCGACCGATAGTTCATAACGGTCAAATTTTTGAACTATCGGTCGACCGGGCCAGTCGACCGATATGGCCGTTGAACAGTAAAACGGGCATATTTTAAATCTGTTTTAACTTAATTAATATCCGTTGGAGGGTATATTTGGAACTAATTACTTCCTAATCTTCAGTAATTAATTCCTAACCCTAAACCCTAGCCCTCTCCTATAAATAGGGGTGTTTGGGGAGAGTTTCTTTACAACATTATTCAAGAGAAAATTCAAAAGTTTGGGATATTTCAAAAGAGCTTGTTCTTGTTTTTGTGCTGATATTTCTCATTCATTTCAGAAGTGTTCTTGATATACTCTCTGAATTTGATTTTTTTCTTCACTTACACAAGAGCTTCATTCCTTCTCAATATTCTCTAAGAACCTTTGTAAGGGAAGAGATATTGAAAGAGAGAGTTTGTGATCTTTTGATTACTTAGAAATTGTATTGTGCTGAAATTGTAGGAGTTGGGTACTCCATTTGTAATTGATCTTTGTGATAGTGAAAGTAGCTAGAATCCTTCTGGGGAAGGCGGGGAGTAGAGCTGGGTGCTCGAACCTCGATAACATATCTGTGTTTGCGATTGGTTTACTTTCCATTGCTATTACTTAGTGTTTTTGATTGCTATTGCCATATTCATTCATTCATCTCATTGCATTTGCTTCATATTTTTTTTAATTGGCCTTAGATTAGCATAATCACCTATTCACCCCCCCTCTAGGTGATTTTCAATTGGTATCAGAGCTTGGACTCTAGGTTTGGCTTAACATCCTTAGAGAGATCCTAAAATATTGCTAATCAACATTTTCATTCATCCATACACACACTAGTAAACATGGCCGACAACATTAAATCTCCACCTAAATTTGATGGCCTTAATTTCCCTATTTGGAAGGTTAGGATGACTATATTTTTGCAATCACTAGGTAGCTTAGTTGCCAAATCCTTGACCAAACCCTATGAGGCACCCGATGGTGATGAGGGCACTTGGACCGACCTTGACTTTAAGATGTATGAGGCTAACTCAAAAGCCCAAAACTCCCTTCTTACCGCCTTGAATGAGGATGACCTTACACGTGTTATTCATTGCCAATCCGCCTATGAGATGTGGCAACACTTATTGGTCACGCATGAAGGGACCTCACAAGTCAAGAGAGCCAAAGTAGATCTCTTGCGGTCTCAATATGAATCATTTAAGATGCTAGATGATGAAACAATTGATTGCATGATTACTCGTTTCACAAAAATCACTAATGGTCTTTCTTCATTAGGTGACATCATCTCCAACGACCAAAAGGTACGCAAGGTGATACGGGCTCTTCCTCCATCTTGGGAGATCAAGTCTACTACCTTGAAGGAATTGAACGACAAAGACGAGATGGACATCATAAGTCTCATAGGGAACCTCAAAACCTATGAGATGGAGAAGAAAGCAAGAGAAGAGGCGGCTCCAACAAAGAAGAAGTCTATCGCTTTCAAGTCTTATTCCTCCACCATTGAAGACGAAGATGAAGATGAAGAAGAAGATGAGGAGCTCTCCCTCCTCGTGCGCAACATCAAGAGGATGTACCGGAAGAACAAGCAAAATTTCCGGAGAAAATTTGAAGGTAAAGAGGAGCGAAAGATCATTTGCTACAATTGCCGCAAGCCCGGACACATCATGGCCGATTGACCGGAATTCAAGAAGAAAATGACTTCCTCCTTCAAGCCAAGAAAGCAAGACGAAAAGAAGGCTTACAAGGCCACTTGGGATTCGGAAAGCGAGTCCGAAGATGAAGAAAAGGCGGACACCGCAAACATGTGTTTCATGGCAAACACACCCAAGGTAACCCCTCAAACTCTTGAATCTATAGATGATAATGATGATGATTTAAGTAAGGAAGTTCTAGTGCATGCTTTTGTAGAACTTTCCGAAACTTATGATAACAAGAAAATGGAGTGTTTTAAACTACAAAAGGAAGTTGCTTTTCTTAAATCTCAACTTGCCTTGATTTCACAAGAAAAAGAGGATCTTTCTTCTAATCTTATTTCCATTCAAAATGAATTTCATTCTTATAAGATTTCTTGTAAGGG
The DNA here is from genome assembly GCA_038442645.1 of Agave tequilana. Classification (NCBI taxonomy): domain Eukaryota; kingdom Viridiplantae; phylum Streptophyta; class Magnoliopsida; order Asparagales; family Asparagaceae; genus Agave; species Agave tequilana. The sequence continues at coordinate 77,526 of JAVJIF010015886.1, forward strand.
TAAAACCCCTATTGTTGATAATAATGAAATTTCTTCTTTTAAAGCTAAAATGAGTGATTTTGAAAAAGTTTTAAAAGATTGTGCTTTTAATACAAAGAAACTTGAAGAAAAATTTTCCAAAAAGCATACATCTCATGCTAAAGTTTCTCATGATAAGATTCCACATGCTCATACTTCTAATGCTTCTCATGCTAAATCTTTTCATGCTCACAATGCCAATGCTCACAAAACACACACTCATTATGCATTTAAATATGGAAGAGTGTATAGATGCACATATTGTGGCAAAAATGGACATTTAGCAAAATTTTGTTATGATAAATTGCATAGCTCAAATAATCTTGTTTGGGTTAATGGTTCTAACCCTCATGGACCCAAGAAAATGTGGGTACCAAAATCAAGTCCTAAAATGTTTGATGTAGGTACACACCAAGGCTCCAAGACGTAGGGAGCGGTGGTACCTTGATAGTGGTTGTTCGAGGCACATGACATGGGATATCAACAACTTCACAACCCTATCAAGGTACATGGAAGGTGGCTCCGTCACCTTCGGGGATGATTCCAAAGGCAAGATAATTGGTATCGGTAATATCCAATTGGTACATCTCCTATAATAGAGAATGTTGTTTTAGTTGATGGTTTGAAGCATAATTACTTAGTATTAGTCAATTTTGTGATCGTGGTCTTAAAGTTGTTTTTGATGATACTTCTTGCAAGATTTTTGATATTAAATCGAATGATTGTATTTTGACGGTTTTCGTGATGACAATGTTTATATAATTGACATGCTTAATGTAGAGTGTTCTACTAAGTGTTTAAATGCTTTTGATGAAAATTCATGGCTTTGGCATAGAAGATTAGGACATGCTTCTTTTGAACATCTTTTTAGAATTAATTCAAAGAATTGGTGAAGGGTATTCCTTGCTTGAGTTTTGAGAAAGACCGCATTTGTAGTGCGTGCCAACTTGGGAAACAAACCAAGTCTTCCTTTAAACCAATCAAGGATATCATGTCAACTAGACCTCTAGAATTAATTCATATGGATTTATTTGGACCAACTAAAACTAAAAGCTTAAATGGAAGTAGATTTGCATTTGTTTTAGTTGATGATTTCTCTCGATTTACTTGGGTTTTCTTTTTGCAAAATAAAGATCAAACTTTTCTCACTTTAAGATTTTTAGAAAAAGAGTTGAAAAAGAGAAGGGTTTTCCGATTTTGAGAATAAGGAGTGATAGAGGTGGTGAGTTTGTTACCAACTCTTCATGACTTATTGTGATGAAAAGGGAATTAAGCATGAAATGTCTTGTCCTAGGACTCCACAACAAAATGGAGTTGTAGAAAGGAAAAATAGAACACTTCAAGAGATGGCTAGGACAATGATAAGTGAATACGACCTCCCTCAATATTTATGGGCCGAGGCCGTAAACACCGCATGCTATATATCGAATCGTATTTATTTATGCAAAATTCTTCGAAAACTTCTTTTGAAATGTATCATTTAGAAAACCAAATGTTTCCTATTTCAAAGTTTTTGGATGCAAATGTTTTGTTTTGAACACTAAAGAGAATTTGGGTAAATTTGATGCTAAAGCTTATGAGGCTATCTTTGTAGGATATTCCTCTACTAGCAAAGCATATAGAGTTTTCATTAGATCTTCACTTACTATTGAAGAAACCATGCATGTTAAGTTTGAAGAATCTAATGTGTGTGTGAGAATGTTATAGAGTTTGAACCATTAGGTGAAAGCTTGGAGAAACTATCCTTGAAGGACTCACCCGCGCAAGAAGAAAAGCAAGAACCTTAGGTGAAGTTCAAAAGGATAATGAAGAAAGCGTTCAACCGCTTCCCAAAGCTTGGAGATATGCTACAAATCATCCAAAGGAGCTCATCTTGGGTGATGCTTCCAAAGGAGTCACAACGCGCTCCAAACTCCATGACCTATGTGGTAACTTTGCTTTCATTTCTCATTTTGAACCCAAAGGCATTCTCGAAGCCGAGATGGACCCATATTGGTTGCTTGCCATGCAAGAGGAACTCAATCAATTGAGCGCAACCAAGTTTGGCACCTTGTTCCTAAGCCCCACGATAGACCAATAATTGGTACTAAGTGGATCTTTAGGAATAAGTTGGATGAGTCCGGAAATGTCATTAGGAATAAAGCTAGGTTAGTGGCCCAAGGTTACACTCAAGTTGAGGGAATCGACTTTGAGGAATCCTTTGCACCCGTAGCACGGCTTGAAGCCATACGGATAACACTAGCTTATGCATCTTTTAAAAATTTCAAACTTTTTCAAATGGATGTAAAAAGTGCATTTTTAAATGGATTTCTTAATGAAGAAGTTTTTGTTGCTCAACCTCCGGTTTTGTTGATCATGTTCATCCCGATTTTGTTTTCAAACTCGATAAGGCTTTATATGGTTTGAAACAAGCTCCAAGAGCTTGGTATGAAAGGCTTTCAAGTTTCTTATTTCAAACAATTTTATTAAAGGCAAAGTAGACACTACTCTATTCACTAAGCATGTTGATAATGATATTTTGATTGTCCAAATTTATGTTGATGATATAATTTTCGGTTCTACTAATGAAGTTTTATGCAAGGATTTTGAAAAGGTAATGCAACAAGAATTTGAAATGTCCTCCATGGGTGAACTCAACTTCTTCCTTGGACTCCAAGTCAAGCAATTGCAAGATGGGAACTTCATTAGCCAAGCCAAATATGCAAAGGAACTCGTGAAGAGGTTTGGACTTGAAGACGCTAAAACTTGCAACACTCCCATGGCAACTACAACCAAGCTTGATAAGGAAGAACAAGGTAAAAATGTTGATATTAAATTGTTTAGAAGCATGATAGGTAGTCTTTATATTTAACGGCAAGTAGGCCGGATATCATGTTTAGTGTGTGTCTTTGTGCTAGATTTCAATCGTGTCCCAAAGAATCTCATTTAATTGCCGTAAAACGCATTATTCGATATGTTAAGGGAACGATTGGATTAGGTCTTTGGTATCCGAAAACTATAGATTTTCTATGATTAGTTATTCGGACGCCGACTATGCGGGTTGTAGAGTAGATAGAAAGAGTACTAGTGGGACATGTCAATTTCTCGGTAATTGTCTTGTTTCATGGTCCTCTAGGAAGCAAAATTCCGTAGCTCTATCAACCGCCGAGGCGGAGTATGTTGCCGCGGGGGCTTGTTGTGCACAAGTCCTTTGGATGAAACATACTCTCCTTGATTATGATTTGCATTATAAAAATATTAAAATATTTGTGATAATACTAGTACTATTCATTTAACTAAAAATGCAAATCAACATAGTAAGACCAAGCACATTGAGATTAGATATCACTTTCTTAGAGATCATTTTGAGAAAGGTGATATTGATATTGATTATGTTTCCACCGATTTTCAACTAGCCGATATTTTTACAAAATCACTTGATTTTGCTAGATTTTCGTTTATTTGTGGAGAATTAAATATGTGTATTATTGATTAAACATGTTTTTTTCATAACCCTTTTTGATGTATGACAAAAAGGGGGAGAATAAGTTACATGTACAAAAATAAGTTCATTTGGTCTTGGTTCCATATGAATTTATGAGTTTTATGAGTTTTTATGTGTTTTTTGAATCTCTATGATTTAAGTTTAAATTGGTATCAAGGAGCAAATTTTGATTTTTGGTGTTTTTTTTTTTTTTTGATATCAAGTACAAGCTTTAAAGTTTCATTTGTATTGTATTGTTGATTTCAATAATTGGTGCATCATTTCTTTTTATCATTTCAATTATTGGTATCTAGAGCATATTTATAATGTTTAAATATAGCATAATTTGAGGGGGAGTTTTCTCCTCCCCATATTTTTGTAAATAGCCTATTTGTTTTGTCATCATCAAAAGGGGGAGATTGTTGGCCCAAGAGGTTACACTCTCCATTGTTTTGTGTTTTGATGATAACAAACCAAATAAGTGCTATTTGGTACTAATGATTTGATCAAGATGCATTTCAGGTTTTGTACCATGTTTAGAGCTCATTCGCTTCGCTTTTGCAAAAACTTCTAAGTTCCATATAGCAATGAAGGCAAATTGGACATCAAGGAAGGATCATAGAAGAGAAGGCACTTGCAAGGCATTGGATGGCTCAAAGATTGCTTCAGAGGTCCTTAGGTTTTGTTTTATAGCTTTATAGCATGTTAAAGAATAGAGAGTAGGTTTGAAGCTCAAACACACACGTTTTCACGCGTATGCTATTTCCAAGTTTATTCCTCATAAAATATACAAAAATACTTTAACACTAATTCTTCCTTCTACAAATCTGTTTTTATGTTGTATACTGATTTCCTGTTCAAAATAGTTTTGATCAAAATATTTTTCCTCTCAAAATTCCCTTTCTATTTCAATTTTTGACCTGAGCCGGTCGACCGGCAATATACCACCAGTCGACCGAAGATCTGGCAGAGTGCACGTATCCGTGTGCACGTCTGTCGGTCGACCGGTAGGCTACCGGTAGTCGACCGAAGTTTTTAGTTTGCTCTCTGTATCTTACCAGTCGACCGGTGGTCTACCGGCCTTCGACCGATAGTTTATCTTTTATCTTTTCGGTCGACCGGCTGTCTACCGATAGTCGACCGGTACATGTTTTGAGTCTCAGTCAGGAGCAGTCGACTGTACCAGTCGACCGATAGTTCATAACGGTCAAATTTTTGAACTATCGGTCGACCAGGCAAGTCGACCGATATGGCCGTTGAACAGTAAAACGGGCATATTTTTAAATCTGTTTTAACTTAATTAATATCCGTTGGAGGGTATATTTGGAACTAATTACTTCCTAATCTTCAGTAATTAATTCCTAACCCTAAACCCTAGCCCTCTCCTATAAATAGGGGTGTTTGGGGAGAGTTTCTTTACAACAATTATTCAAGAGAAAATTCAAAAGTTTGGGATATTTCAAAAGAGCTTGTTTCTTGTTTTTGTGCTGATATTTCTCATTCATTTTCAGAAGTGTTCTTGATATGCTCTCTGAATTTGATTTTCTTTCTTCACTTACACAAGAGCTTCATTCCTTCTCAATATTCTCTAAGGACCTTTGTAAGGGAAGAGATATTTGAAAGAGAGAGTTTGTGATCTTTTGATTACTTAGAAATTGTATTGTGCTGAAATTGTAGGAGTTGGGTACTCCATTTGTAATTGATCTTTGTGATAGTGAAAGTAGCTAGAATCCTTCTGGGGAAGGCGGGGAGTAGAGCTGGGTGCTCGAACCTCGATAACATATCTTTGTGTTTGCGATTGGTTTACTTTCCATTGCTATTACTTAGTGTTTTTGATTGCTATTGCCATATTCATTCATTCATCTCATTGCATTTGCTTCATATTTTTTTTTAATTGGCCTTAGATTAGCATAATCACCTATTCACCCCCCCTCTAGGTGATTTTCAGTAGAGATTCCGATTGTACCTCAAGGGAGTCATTCCCTTGGACCATGAGGCAACGCTCGTCGGACTTGTCTTTCCTAGATCTCCTCATCCTATCGATAATCTTTGGAAGCTCGGGAGAAGTCATAATGCTCCAAACTGCAAAATCCGAATCATAGTGAGCAAACAATGTAATAAATCTTTATCAAGAGATGCTCTAAGTGTCTTAAGTGCAAGTGCATTGGCCTTTTTATGCTTGCTATCATTAGGGTAGGATTCCTTGGTAATGACTTGGTTTACTGTAATACCCCGTTCCTGGGATACGTACTTAGTTTCGTATTCTGATTTTTGATCGTATTTTCTCGATTTGTTTCCTGTATTTATTCTGTATCATGGATTCTTTACACGATTATTTTATATTGGATTTGGATTCGTGGACTCGGAGTCAGCCCTAGACTGAGCCGAGGGCCCGATCATAGTGTATTCTTCGATTTGGTATTTCTGACATGTAGAATTGACCGATTTCAACTTTAAATGTTATTTTCCAATTTATTAGACTTTCTGTGATTTTCTGGATTTTTCTCGGATTAAATTGAATTTCTTCAAAACCGGTGTCGGCCAGTGCCGCTGACCGATTCCCGGATTTTTATTTCCCAAACCGTTTGGGATTTCATGTTAGTCCTTTAGACTTTATTGCTTAGAATCTTATTTCTTACTTATATACTTTTTCTGAAGATTTTACGAATTTCTGGATTTCCCGCCGAGTCGGTAGGAGACTGATTCCAGTATTTTTTAGCTTCCAAGCAGTTAGGAATTTCATGATAGTTCTTTAGACTTTATTTCTCGGAATCATATTTTCTATCTATAATCTTTTCTGAGGATTTTATGATTTTATGGAAATTCCATCGGAGTCGGTAAGTTACTGATTCCGGGATTTTTAACTTTAAAACTATACAGTATTTCTTCGAACGGATTTCACTATTGGTCTTTTTATATTATTCTTGATTTTTGGTTAAATTTTCAGATCATTTAGAGATACTTGAATTTCGGGCATTTTTTCAATATTTGCATAATTCATATTTTCCACCTCATGTGCCACCTCATTTCCCACTCACCATTCTCACCTAACCCCACTAACTCTCTCTCCTTCCCTTAGCAAGCCAAGTGGCCTAGTGGAGGGACACCTCATCCTCCCTTTTTGCAAGAAAGCCCTTGCATCTATTCAAATCCCACTCACTTCACAAAATCCCTAACATATAAATTCATTTACAATTGCAAATCTCTCATTTTTCTTCCTCCTTCACTTCATCAAGAGAACTCTCTCCAAAGTTCCCTCATCTCCTCCAAACAAACCCTAGCTTCAAGAAATCCCCCAATCTCTTCACCTCCAACCTCAAGGACTTCAAGGACTCACCTAGGGCTTCATCAAGAGCTTCACCTTCAACCTCCAACCCTCAAGGCAACTCCAAGAGGAACTACTCCATCTCAAGCTTCAACATTTGTGGATTTGGAGTCATCACCTCCTCCATGGATCAAGCTCCAATTGAACCCCTCCAAGTGAGTACTTTACTCACCAAGACCTAATTAATTTCCTACATACTTGTAATAGGAATTCTTGTTCACTTATAACCTAAAGATCCTATATTTTTGGGGCACCAAAACTAAAATCCAACCTATCCATGTGTATATCTCCACTTCCAAGGGCTAGACCATCTTTTGTGTACTTGGATAGGTAGATCAGGTTCCCCCATGACTTAAAAATCCCACCTTTAGGCCATTAAAACAAATCCCACGAAATCTGATTTTTCTGAACTTGCAACAGCATATTCCAGAGGATCGGTCGACCGGCAGTCGACCGATCACTCTGCCGACGTGCACAGCCTGCACGACTTTGAGCTGGCGGTCGACCGTCAGTCGACCGCCACTCGACCGGCCTTAGGATTTTAAGTGGACCAGTCGACCGGCAGTCGACCGGCCAAAACCTGGAGCTCACGGCTCCTGTACGGTCGACTGGCAGCCGACCGGGACTCGACCGCTAGTTCAACCCCCCCCCCAGTCGACCGGCGGTCGACCGGTGGTCGACCGTTAGGCCAAATTCTGGGACAGATTTTCAGACTCTTCTCCTTTTTGATTTTCGACCCTGCCCTGATACATGTATACTATATTAATCTTGTTTTATACTTCATAATTGTACTACATGTCATGGTTATCTTATACTTAGATCATGTGGATGCTCCTTGTGTTTAGGACCTATTGCTCGTAGCATATCACCCTAGTCACCCCGTCACTTATACTTCATGTATGGTTATCATGTACCCACATGTTAGGACTTGTAATTTGATACATCTTATCATACCTATGCGTGACCACTACATTACTCGTTTTATTCTTGTACATGCACCTTGTCGATTATTGTTACTTCCCTACTCCATAGCACGCGTGGCAGACCCTTCGAGGTCGTTGAACCCTAAATAGTCCTATGATCCCACTTGCCTTATCTTAACACAGCTTTGTTAGTTTCCTATTATCTTTTAACACATGTATGTCACACAACACCTAGCATATGATCACTTGACCAACTAGCATGCCACCACCTTGTTAGACCCTATTGTTATGTCATGATCGACCCGGCCTATATATATTTGTGTCTTGATTAACCCGGCCTATATGCATTTATTGTTATGTTTTATTGCTTGCTATACATCACCACCTTGTCATGCTATCCCTTAAACCAAGCATGATACACTTGACCTTATGATTATCTTATTTACGGGAATCCTACCTTATTTTATGGAACTAAGTGCCACACCGTCCAATGGTGGGGGCCACCTCTAGAATCCACTCCCTCAGAGCAAAGTGCCACATGGAACAAAGTGCCACACTACACGGTGGGGGCCACCTCTTGAAACCCATGGGGGCCACCTCTTGAGTCTGTAGGGCTATTACTGTCATGTTCACTCATTCCCGTAAACTGATAATCCTTAATAAGCTACAACTTGTATTGGGTATGGGAGGAAGTGATGGACACCGGAATGATACCTTACTTATAGTGATATTCATGTATGGGGGATTTTGAGCCCCAGGCCGGTCCCAGGCGGTGGGAACCGTTGGACTCTTGGTCCCCGGTGTACGTGTACTATTATCATGCCTGTTAGCCGGTCCCAGGCGGTGGGAACCGTTGGACCACATTTGCCTATCAAATTGGTCCCCGGTATATATGTGTTGGGGGTATCACTTATCACTATAAGAAGCTCTGTTAGTCCTCCATCTACTTCTGATAACAAACCTCGAATAGCTTATATGTGGATGTATGTGAGTTGGGATCGATACCGAGACACATACCTAGACATATGAGTTAGGCGAGTAATAATAATAATATAATAAGTTCAGTTATGGTTATTGTTATACACTTATTGTTATGTTTATTGTTTCATGTTATAGTTCCCGTCATGACTCAGGTTATATTGTGACTCCTATCTTTCTTATGGTGATTCCAGTGATGAATCTGGACTTGACCTATTACTCGTTCCTATTAGGATGACTGTTAGGATTTTCTGCATGTATTCCTGTCTTACCTATTACTAGCTCCGGCATTGGATTTATGTTGCTCTTGTTATGCATTTCCGTTTGATCATCGTATGTTTTGCAACTCTGATTTTATATGCTTGGATTGCGGTGGTATGAGACAAGGGTATATTTATGAGGGTTTCCTTGTTTGGATTATTCCTTCGACGTACTAGTCTCATAGGACCGTAACTTAAGCATATACAATCACATCTTGCTCGTAGTTAGCATTACCTTGGATTTCCCGTTTCATGATTATTATATTATACCGTTATTATATTCTATACTCGTGTTTTGACCCTTCCCATGTCTCTTAGCCACTTGGCTTGCAGTTCATTTATTATTATATGTCTTGACCCTTTGGATTTGCACATTCAGGTTCTGTAGCTAGATCAGAGTGGAGTTGTCCACCGTGGTTCGAGCTCTTCTTGTGAGCGAACATCCTAGCTTCGGCTCCTTGTGCTTGATTTCTTCTGACTCACAGGATCTCCATCCTACTAGTGAGCCTTTTGTACTCTTGCTGTACCTTTTACTTTGGACTGAGTTATGATAAAAGACATATGTAACATGTAATGTTTATCATATACTGTGATGACTTTGTATTGTACTTTATGTTGGCATATATGTGTGTATACCATGCTTTACGTTGCACTCTGATCCTTTCTTGTTGTACTTTATGCTTAGCGTATATACGGGAAGGTAATTCGGACTTACGTATATACGTCGCAGTGACGTCCCCGTATCTGCAGAATGGGGGCGTTACAGGTTGGTATCAGAGCTTAGGCTCTTGCCTCCATAGTACAACAAGTAGCAAATTCCAGTAATTTGCGGATGCCAACATCAATGTACAAAGTCATCTAGTCCTTCTTGATTCTACATTTGGTCCTTCTTGATTCTATCCTTCATATCCTGAGATCCTCCCATTTCCTTTCCAGCTCCTTCCAGTCTATCCATTCCTAGTATCGATGGAGAGGGGATCGGGTCGCAGCAACTCTGGATCAGCGTCGGGTGGAGCAGCGGGAGGGAGTGAGGATATATTGAGGGTTATCCAGACCATGATGGAAAACCAGCAACAGCAGATGGGTAACCAACAGCAGCAGACCGAGCTTCTCCGGCAAGAGGTAGCAGCACCTAAGGAACGGAGGCCGGGGAACATATCAGACTTCAGGAGGCTACAGCCAGCTACATTCACGGGTGGAGAGAAACCTTTGGATGCTGAGCAATGGCTGACAGACACTTCAGATTTATTGAATGCAGCCGGGATTCCACCGGAGAACCAAGTGGAAGTTGCCAAGATTCAGCTAAAGGACATAGCCAGGACTTGGTGGCTGGCAGAGGAGGCCAGACTGGAGAAGCCTGTCACTTGGGACACCTTCTCCAAGAGTTTTTACAGCAGATTCTTCCCTGTCACAGCTCAGAAGGACATGGAAGAACAATTCATCAGACTTCGGCAGGGGAGTAGATCCGTGGATGAGTATGCCGCGGAGTTTCTGAGATTGAGCCGCTTTGCCCCGTACATGGTGACGGATGAAGAGAAACGGGCAAGCAGATTTCAGCAGGGTCTGCAGATGGACCTACAGGTATTCCTGGTGCCCCAGCAGCTGAAGACATACTCAGAGGTTCTCACCATAGCTCGAGAGGTAGAGCGTGTACTGGAGAAGAAGAAGGAGAATCAGATGAGGAATCAGGCCAAGAAGAGACCTTTTGAGTTGATGGGCGAGGAGGATGCAGATAAGACAGCTCAGGGCCCGATGATGGAGAGGCCATTCCAACCTCCCTTGTCACAGATTGTGTGTAATTACTGCCACCGACCCGGACATTATAAGAGAGATTGTCGAGTGGCTAAGGGATTGTGTTTAGAGTGTGGATCAGGGAGGCATAAGCTAAGGGATTGCCCACACAGGACGTTTGGACATGTGGCACCAGTCAGACCAGCTCTTCCAGCCCCAGCACTTCCAGCGCCGCCACTGAGGAGGTACCTTGGACCGTTGACCGGAGAACTCCATTTCCGCCCCAACGGTATGATCATCAGCAGAGAGGATTGAGAGCCAGAGCAGATCAGGGCATAGGCCAAGATCACTGCATGGCAGCAGAGGCTTCAGGTGTTGCAGCAGAGTGGGAAGACCAGCATCCGGAGCAAGAGCCTTAGGATTTCATGGTAACCACTCCCCCATTCCTTGTATTTGAGTTCGTTATCTTTCTTAATATTATTTCCATTGTCATTCTATCATTGTTAATTCTGGTCCTTCTTGTATTTATCTTCTTCCCTGTTTTGGTTTTATGGGGCCTTTATTCGTGCCTTCGTCCCCCTTGTATTCAATTTACCCCTTAACGAAATTGCGAGGACGCAATTTTTGTAAGGTGGGTAGATTGTAATACCCCGTTCCTGGGATACGTACTTAGTTTCGTATTCTGATTTTTGATCGTATTTTCTCGATTTGTTTCCTGTATTTATTCTGTATCATGGATTCTTTACACGATTATTTTATATTGGATTTGGATTCGTGGACTCGGAGTCAGCCCTAGACTGAGCCGAGGGCCGATCATAGTGTATTCTTCGATTTGGTATTTCTGACATGTAGAATTGACCGATTTCAACTTTAAATGTTATTTTCCAATTTATTAGACTTTCTGTGATTTTCTGGATTTTTCTCGGATTAAATTGAATTTCTTCAAAACCGGTGTCGGCCAGTGCCGCTGACCGATTCCCGGATTTTTATTTCCCAAACCGTTTGGGATTTCATGTTAGTCCTTTAGACTTTATTGCTTAGAATCTTATTTCTTACTTATATACTTTTTCTGAAGATTTTACGAATTCTGGATTTCCCGCCGGAGTCGGTAGGAGACTGATTCCAGTATTTTTTAGCTTCCAAGCAGTTAGGAATTTCATGATAGTTCTTTAGACTTTATTTCTCGGAATCATATTTTCTATCTATAATCTTTTTCTGAGGATTTTATGATTTTATGGAAATTCCATCGGAGTCGGTAAGTTACTGATTCCGGGATTTTTAACTTTAAAACTATACAGTATTTCTTCGAACGGATTTCACTATTGGTCTTTTTATATTATTCTTGATTTTTGGTTAAATTTTCAGATCATTTAGAGATACTTGAATTTCGGGCATTTTTTCAATATTTGCATAATTCATATTTTCCACCTCATGTGCCACCTCATTTCCCACTCACCATTCTCACCTAACCCCACTAACTCTCTCTCCTTCCCTTAGCAAGCCAAGTGGCCTAGTGGAGGACACCTCATCCTCCCTTTTTGCAAGAAAGCCCTTGCATCTATTCAAATCCACTCACTTCACAAAATCCCTAACATATAAATTCATTTACAATTGCAAATCTCTCATTTTTCTTCCTCCTTCACTTCATCAAGAGAACTCTCTCCAAAGTTCCCTCATCTCCTCCAAACAAACCCTAGCTTCAAGAAATCCCCCAATCTCTTCACCTCCAACCTCAAGGACTTCAAGGACTCACCTAGGGCTTCATCAAGAGCTTCACCTTCAACCTCCAACCCTCAAGGCAACTCCAAGAGGAACTACTCCATCTCAAGCTTCAACATTTGTGGATTTGGAGTCATCACCTCCTCCATGGGATCAAGCTCCAATTGAACCCCTCCAAGTGAGTACTTTACTCACCAAGACCTAATTAATTTCCTACATACTTGTAATAGGAATTCTTGTTCACTTATAACCTAAAGATCCTATATTTTTGGGGCACCAAAACTAAAATCCAACCTATCCATGTGTATATCTCCACTTCCAAGGGCTAGACCATCTTTTGTGTACTTGGATAGGTAGATCAGGTTCCCCCATGACTTAAAAATCCCACCTTTAGGCCATTAAAACAAATCCCACGAAATCTGATTTTTCTGAACTTGCAACAGCATATTCCAGAGGATCGGTCGACCGGCAGTCGACCGATCACTCTGCCGACGTGCACAGCCTGCACGACTTTGAGCTGGCGGTCGACCGTCAGTCGACCGCCACTCGACCGGCCTTAGGATTTTAAGTGGACCAGTCGACCGGCAGTCGACCGGCCAAAAACTGGAGCTCACGGCTCCTGTACGGTCGACTGGCAGCCGACCGGGACTCGACCGCTAGTTCAACCCCCCCCCAGTCGACCGGCGGTCGACCGGTGGTCGACCGTTAGGCCAAATTCTGGGACAGATTTTCAGACTCTTCTCCTTTTTGATTTTCGACCCTGCCCTGATACATGTATACTATATTAATCTTGTTTTATACTTCATAATTGTACTACATGTCATGGTTATCTTATACTTAGATCATGTGGATGCTCCTTGTGTTTAGGACCTATTGCTCGTAGCATATCACCCTAGTCACCCCGTCACTTATACTTCATGTATGGTTATCATGTACCCACATGTTAGGACTTGTAATTTGATACATCTTATCATACCTATGCGTGACCACTACATTACTCGTTTTATTCTTGTACATGCACCTTGTCGATTATTGTTACTTCCCTACTCCATAGCACGCGTGGCAGACCCTTCGAGGTCGTTGAACCCTAAATAGTCCTATGATCCCACTTGCCTTATCTTAACACAGCTTTGTTAGTTTCCTATTATCTTTTAACACATGTATGTCACACAACACCTAGCATATGATCACTTGACCAACTAGCATGCCACCACCTTGTTAGACCCTATTGTTATGTCATGATCGACCCGGCCTATATATATTTGTGTCTTGATTAACCCGGCCTATATGCATTTATTGTTATGTTTTATTGCTTGCTATAAATCACCACCTTGTCATGCTATCCCTTAAACCAAGCATGATACACTTGACCTTATGATTATCTTATTTACGGGAATCCTACCTTATTTTATGGAACTAAGTGCCACACCGTCCAATGGTGGGGGCCACCTCTAGAATCCACTCCCTCAGAGCAAAGTGCCACATGGAACAAAGTGCCACACTACACGGTGGGGGCCACCTCTTGAAACCCATGGGGGCCACCTCTTGAGTCTGTAGGGCTATTACTGTCATGTTCACTCATTCCCGTAAACTGATAATCCTTAATAAGCTACAACTTGTATTGGGTATGGGAGGAAGTGATGGACACCGGAATGATACCTTACTTATAGTGATATTCATGTATGGGGGATTTTGAGCCCCAGGCCGGTCCCAGGCGGTGGGACCGTTGGACTCTTGGTCCCCGGTGTACGTGTACTATTATCATGCCTGTTAGCCGGTCCCAGGCGGTGGGAACCGTTGGACCACATTGCCTATCAAATTGGTCCCCGGTATATATGTGTTGGGGGTATCACTTATCACTATAAGAAGCTCTGTTAGTCCTCCATCTACTTCTGATAACAAACCTCGAATAGCTTATATGTGGATGTATGTGAGTTGGGATCGATACCGAGACACATACCTAGACATATGAGTTAGGCGAGTAATAATAATAATAATAATAAGTTCAGTTATGGTTATTGTTATACACTTATTGTTATGTTTATTGTTTCATGTTATAGTTCCCGTCATGACTCAGGTTATATTGTGACTCCTATCTTTCTTATGGTGATTCCAGTGATGAATCTGGACTTGACCTATTACTCGTTCCTATTAGGATGACTGTTAGGATTTTCTGCATGTATTCCTGTCTTACCTATTACTAGCTCCGGCATTGGATTTATGTTGCTCTTGTTATGCATTTCCGTTTGATCATCGTATGTTTTGCAACTCTGATTTTATATGCTTGGGATTGCGGTGGTATGAGACAAGGGTATATTTATGAGGGTTTCCTTGTTTGGATTATTCCTTCGACGTACTAGTCTCATAGGACCGTAACTTAAGCATATACAATCACATCTTGCTCGTAGTTAGCATTACCTTGGATTTCCCGTTTCATGATTATTATATTATACCGTTATTATATTCTATACTCGTGTTTTGACCCTTCCCATGTCTCTTAGCCACTTGGCTTGCAGTTCATTTATTATTATATGTCTTGACCCTTTGGATTTGCACATTCAGGTTCTGTAGCTAGATCAGAGTGGAGTTGTCCACCGTGGTTCGAGCTCTTCTTGTGAGCGAACATCCTAGCTTCGGCTCCTTGTGCTTGATTTCTTCTGACTCACAGGATCTCCATCCTACTAGTGAGCCTTTTGTACTCTTGCTGTACCTTTTACTTTTGGACTGAGTTATGATAAAAGACATATGTAACATGTAATGTTTATCATATACTGTGATGACTTTGTATTGTACTTTATGTTGGCATATATGTGTGTATACCATGCTTTACGTTGCACTCTGATCCTTTCTTGTTGTACTTTATGCTTAGCGTATATACGGGAAGGTAATTCGGACTTACGTATATACGTCGCAGTGACGTCCCCGTATCTGCAGAATGGGGGCGTTACAGGTTGGTATCAGAGCTTAGGCTCTTGCCTCCATAGTACAACAAGTAGCAAATTCCAGTAATTTGCGGATGCCAACATCAATGTACAAAGTCATCTAGTCCTTCTTGATTCTACATTTGGTCCTTCTTGATTCTATCCTTCATATCCTGAGATCCTCCCATTTCCTTTCCAGCTCCTTCCAGTCTATCCATTCCTAGTATCGATGGAGAGGGGATCGGGTCGCAGCAACTCTGGATCAGCGTCGGGTGGAGCAGCGGGAGGGAGTGAGGATATATGAGGGTTATCCAGACCATGATGGAAACCAGCAACAGCAGATGGGTAACCAACAGCAGCAGACCGAGCTTCTCCGGCAAGAGGTAGCAGCACCTAAGGAACGGAGGCCGGGGAACATATCAGACTTCAGGAGGCTACAGCCAGCTACATTCACGGGTGGAGAGAAACCTTTGGATGCTGAGCAATGGCTGACAGACACTTCAGATTTATTGAATGCAGCCGGGATTCCACCGAGAGAACCAAGTGGAAGTTGCCAAGATTCAGCTAAAGGACATAGCCAGGACTTGGTGGCTGGCAGAGGAGGCCAGACTGGAGAAGCCTGTCACTTGGGACACCTTCTCCAAGAGTTTTTACAGCAGATTCTTCCCTGTCACAGCTCAGAAGGACATGGAAGAACAATTCATCAGACTTCGGCAGGGGAGTAGATCCGTGGATGAGTATGCCGCGGAGTTTCTGAGATTGAGCCGCTTTGCCCCGTACATGGTGACGGATGAAGAGAAACGGGCAAGCAGATTCAGCAGGGTCTGCAGATGGACCTACAGGTATTCCTGGTGCCCAGCAGCTGAAGACATACTCAGAGGTTCTCACCATAGCTCGAGAGGTAGAGCGTGTACTGGAGAAGAAGAAGGAGAATCAGATGAGGAATCAGGCCAAGAAGAGACCTTTTGAGTTGATGGGCGAGGAGGATGCAGATAAGACAGCTCAGGGCCCGATGATGGAGAGGCCATTCCAACCTCCCTTGTCACAGATTGTGTGTAATTACTGCCACCGACCCGGACATTATAAGAGAGATTGTCGAGTGGCTAAGGGATTGTGTTTAGAGTGTGGATCAGGGAGGCATAAGCTAAGGGATTGCCCACACAGGACGTTTGGACATGTGGCACCAGTCAGACCAGCTCTTCCAGCCCCAGCACTTCCAGCGCCGCCACTGAGGAGGTACCTTGGACCCGTTGACCGGAGAACTCCATTTCCGCCCCAACGGTATGATCATCAGCAGAGAGGATTGAGAGCCAGAGCAGATCAGGGCATAGGCCAAGATCACTGCATGGCAGCAGAGGCTTCAGGTGTTGCAGCAGAGTGGGAAGACCAGCATCCGGAGCAAGAGCCTTAGGATTTCATGGTAACCACTCCCCCATTCCTTGTATTTGAGTTCGTTATCTTTCTTAATATTATTTCCATTGTCATTCTATCATTGTTAATTCTGGTCCTTCTTGTATTTATCTTCTTCCCTGTTTTGGTTTTATGGGGCCTTTATTCGTGCCTTCGTCCCCCTTGTATTCAATTTACCCTTAACGAAATTGCGAGGACGCAATTTTTGTAAGGTGGGTAGATTGTAATACCCCGTTCCTGGGATACGTACTTAGTTTCGTATTCTGATTTTGATCGTATTTTCTCGATTTGTTTCCTGTATTTATTCTGTATCATGGATTCTTTACACGATTATTTTATATTGGATTTGGATTCGTGGACTCGGAGTCAGCCCGTTACGGTCGACCGCCAGAGCCTGGCAGCCAAAATCTGGGACTGAAAAACTGAATTTTTAAAGTCTTAAAAATTCCCATAAAATCTCTAAAAATCCACAAAAATAGTTTTCTCATTTTACATTGATATATAAACATGTGATAAAAATTACTACACAGAAATCAAACATTTTAAACTATTTTTGTGTCTTACAAATTTTATCAAAAACCAAAACCTGTATTTTTACCAAACATGGATTTTTCAATAGGAAATCTTATTTTTCCTAAATCTCATTAAATACAAAACATGATAATTAAACACTTTTGAAGCATGTTGCATATGGATAGAAATCCAATATACAAGAAACATATATATTTTTGTTTTTGACTTTTCGTTCAAAAATATGTTTTGTAAAACACAAAACTTAAAACACATGAATAGGTAAGTCAAACTAAGTTTATTTGGGAAGTTAAGCATGCATGTATATAGAATGAATCTACTATACATAAAACCATTTAAACTTGTTTTGATCTAACTATTCATGAAACCAAGATCGGATAAACCAAAAACCGAAATACCGAATCCAAAATATAAAACGTGCGTGTATTGTGAACTTGAGCATATCATACTGTTCTAATCTTTACAAATGGATCTAAACAAACTAAAAACTATGGTACCGAAGTCTTCTTGTAGAGCGCCGTCTCCAAGCCGACTCGATCCAAAACTCCATGATCCACCGAGCTTGACTTCAATGAATGCTATATATGATCTTGTCGCTCGGGCTCTTGAATCACTATGTGAAAGCTTGCAAACCATCTTTGTTGAAGCTAATCACCTACTAACATCTTGATTAATAATCTGAAACTAAAATCACAAGATTATTAGTACACATAACTACATAAGTTAATCATCATCAAAACTAGAGTGAAAGGCCTTTGGACCAACACTGCTATTAGTTCAGATTTTTTATATGGTACAGAATGTTGGGTTATAAGTGATATTATGCCCAGAAGATGAGTGTAGCAGAGATGCGCATGTTTCGCTGGATGTGTAGTAACACGAGGAGATATAAGGTGAGAAATGAGGATATTCGTACTAAGATAGGCATAACCCTTATAGAAGAGAAGATGAGAGAAAACCGCCACGATGGTTTGGTTATGTATGATGTAGACCTACAGATGCGCCAGTTCGACGAGCGGAGCATATCAAATTAGGGCAAGTTAAAAGAGCGCAAGGAGACTAAAAAAAACATGGATGGAAGTGATATGACAAAATATAAAGGCTAAAGGTCTTAATGAAGATATTTTCTCGATAGGAATGAGTGAAGAAAGCAGATCCATGTGCCCAATCAAACGTATTCTCTTTTGGTTCATGTAGCTACCCCAAATACTTGGGACAAATGGTTAGTTGTTGTTTTATTAATTAATACATATAATATATTTTTTAATATTTTAATATTAAATATTTACTACTTTTGTATTTATTGGCATTTTAATATTTTAATCACAAACAGTTAATTTTGTGGTCAACTTTTATATTTACGACTTACACATTACGATAACCAAACACCATAAAATAAATATATTTTTTCACTTATAATTTATATTACCAACCAAACACCTTAAAACTTACTTGCATGTAACTCATTTACAACTGTCAAAGAGTTTGTGACTTGCGACTTACGATTACCAAACATGCCCCCAATCTAATTTCAATAAATGTAAAAAAAGGATCCCCAAGCAATTTCTCCAAAAAGTTATTTTTCCCCCTCACTTTGCATATCCTTTCCCTCGAGATAGATGACTAATTTGAATAAATCAAATAAAATATGAATGAATCCAAGGATCCTTCTTTTTTTTCAGATTGTAGGAGAAATGAATGTGCTAATATGAGAGGAAATACAGAAAAAGAAAAAGAGTGAGTCTTAAGTAAGATAAATGAAGAATTTTGGTGAGGTTTCCCGATAGATGAAGGGAGGAAAGGGTGGTATAGATTTCCACTATGAAATAAGGGTGACGTGAGTTTGGATGAGTAAGAGGACAAGTCTAACTTCTCCTATTTTTAAAATAATTAAATTTAAAAGAAGTTAGTGATGTAATGATGGAAATAGAGAAATTACTCAAACTAAAACATTGGAGGATTCTCTTAATCTCGCTGCTTAAACAAGTGTACGCGTCCGTGTGTGGATTGGGGGTGAGGGGAGTTGGTGTTTTTCCACCAAAGTAAAAAAAATAATTCTAGATTAGATTGGGTTCTTACTCCTATTTGTTCATAAAAAAAAAAGTATTATGTTATTTTAGAGATGGATAAGTTAGCCCAACTTCTAAGCCCACAACCTGTGGGCGGATTCTAGGCCCGCGTCATAATGTCCGCATCATTTGTGCAGCCCGATTTTTGGGTGACAGCTCAGCCCAGTCTGGCGTCACAGTTCAGACAACGGTCAATTATTAATTGCTTAGTCATGGCGTTAGAGAGCGTTATTAGTGCTAATTTGGACACCTTCGCAACGGTAATAAAGAGATCTCCTGTAATAAATACCCCACCGTCCCCTCAAAACTTCTTCCCAAATTTCCCCACGGGAAACCGAGAGCTCGTCTACAAAATCCTCAGCTTCCCTCCTCTCTTCAACAAAACCCTAATTCCCTCCCCTCTCTCTCTCCCCCTCTCTCGCTCTCTGGGAATTGAAATGCTAAGCTTCTTCCCCTCTCTCTTTCCGAGAATTGTCAACCTAAATCAAGAAAAGGAAAGGGATTGTCGACCTAATTCCTTTCCCTGACTCATTCAGGCGATGATAAATGACGCTTCTCCCCTTTCTCCGTCGTGTTTCTCCTTTCTTGATCTGGATGCCGCAACAAGCAACGACGATGAAGACGACGACAACGACGGATCGATGGGCCTACGCTTCAAAATCAAGGTTCGTATCAAAATCTTCTTTGCTTCTCCTTTCCTTTCGATTTGGGCTTTAAGATTTAGGGATTTCCTAACGTACTGATGATGCACTTGAATTAGGGTTTTGTAAGAAAATTTTAACTTATTATATCTCTCTTGTTTGAAATTGATTATTTTTGATATTTCGGGACTTAACTGTTCTGTTCCTAGGCTAGGAATCCTAACTACTAGTTTTATGGACATTCTGAATATTTATTGCATGTCCAAAGCTCTATTGCTTGTTGCCTGTTATTCACAGGGAAAATGTGCTTTCCTTCTCTCTTTTTCACCTGGGAATGCCAACATTGTAGATTCTAAAATGTTTTAAGGTCTTAATTTGCTTTTTTTGAATCTAAAGCAAATACTCTGCGTATTTATTAGACATGCATGGCTAGTTATGCCCTTTTTGTTTACGCTTGAATGCATTGTTCTGAGAAATTTCCTGATAGTTTTCCTCTTCACTTTATGATGATAGATTAGTAACGCGTAAATATAGCTGGTGATGACATGTTGGTTACATGGAAGAAATTTGCAGTATGCACTATTCCAGAGGATAGGCCTTCATCTAGATCTGATGGGCACTAGTGGTAAGTGGTAAATGTTGAACAATGTTTAAGATTGATAGTTCTGAAACTTCTTTTGCTTAACAATCGCCTTATTCAGTTTATACTCGTGAATTGTGTCTATAAAGCTTTATGTTTCTGAAAACTCCCAGGGTAAAATACATCACCAAACGTTAACAAATATGCTGTTGTAAGAAGTCTTAGTAGTGTCATGTGTTCTTCTAGGGAGCATTCATCAAGTTTTTTCTCAATATATGGTGCATGCATTGCTTCAGCTTATTATAATATGCTTCTCTAGACTGGTGGTGGTATTTTGTTGTTCTTGTTATTGCATGCTTCATCTGAAGATTATCACATAGATTTATGACTGATTTAAGAACTTGTCCTTTGTTTCATAAATATAGGGAAAAAAAGGAAAAGGTTATCAATGCAAGTTTATTAGAAGGCGGCGAGTCACAATGCACCAGTTCAGATACGGATCTCACTGCAGTTGTGAATGTGTGGTATATGGCAGGCTTCCTCACGGGCAGGCAAGTCTAACGAGTTGCGAATGCAATTTCTTAAAGTTAATTAGTTTCAAGCATGCTAAATTCTATCACAACAAGAGCATTATATTATCTCAAATGCGGAAAACAGCCACTCATTGTTGTTGAGCTTGTGATATCGAATTAAACCCAATCCTTTTCTTTTAACCTTATATAATGGTTCACATCAAAGAGTTATGGTCCAATTGCTTTCTGGTCTTTACATTCTGAGTACTCTTTCTTTTAATCTTTGACATGGCAGTATCATTGTTTGATGCTGAATTTTGTGTCTCTTGCCGGCTTTAGGGAAAATAGTTTACACTCACTCAGGTGGCAATGAAGTTATGCTTAGAGTAAGTTGGTTGAGCTTAGGGTTATAATCCTATTACCTTTGTTCTGAGTTTAGTCTTTTCATTGATACAGTTGACATAATACTTTCCTATACAAGATGATTGTGATATATGCATGTGTTGTTGTTTGGCTCTTGGAGTGACATTTAGACACTTGGTTTATCCTTTTGTATTTGTATATATATATAACTATATGTATCCTATTCCTATCAAGTTTTTATAAATGTCTTGAAATATTAAACATTCAAAGCTCCATGCTTGTTATACTTGGGGGAAAACACTAGCGAGGTCTTCTTTCCTGTTCTTTTTTACCCAAAGATGGTATTAGGTACTTCGACCAAAATTTTCAGGATCTTAATTTGTTTCATTTGAATTGTAGGGAAACACCCCTATTGTACATAACATGCACTGGGAACGCCATCGAGGCTACATGTGCTTAAAGGTAGCTGGCTATTTTCTTTACTTATTATACATTGACATGGCATTTGTTCTGAGAAACTTTCCAAAAAAATGTTTCTTCTTATGATAGATTAGAGCCACCAACTATATAAACATTCAGTGGATTAGGAATATTAGCAAGCGTCTAGCATAGGTTTTTTTTTTTGGGAATTCCCTGGGATCTTTTGTTTACTGCTTCTACCAAATCCTTTAGCCCCAAATTGCTATTCTTTTTTAGGTGAATGGTGTAATGGACAAAGAATGGGATTTTGCTTGGGCAAGATAAAATTTGTAGGAGTTACGTATTGGAGGATTTGGAGTTTCTTATTAAAAAATGTATACTGTGGTGAGGACTAGCCTGTGGTGTTCCATAAAGGGCCGAGGACAAAGCTTCTGTGTTCAGTGAGTAAAATTTAGTCCATGATAGATTTTAAAAGAAATTAGTGACTGGCATTTAGAAATGCCAACTAGTGTACTCATAGTTTTGTGTCACAAGCAGACCAGAGCAGAGTGTTTCAATTTAGCCATTCTAGAAAGCAACTGTTACATCCGAACTAGTGTCTGGCATTTAGAAATGAAAGCAAGTGGAGCACAATTATGGATATATATTTAACCAAAAGTAGTAGCACCAGTAACTTTGCTGTGTGGCCTCATTTTGTTCCCTATTCTCACTTCCATTTTATAACCTCGATGGGATAAAAGCAAGAACACCACCAATCGAGAGCTATTATCAAATGTCCAGGTTTAATTATTTGATCATAAAGAATTGTTGTCTCTGTATTCTTCATGGCACAATTGACTCAAGACTTGTCTGTTCAAAAAGATTGTGATCTGTGCATGTATAAATTTTTGACTTTCCCAATAAGATGTTTAGACATCTGGTTTATCTCATTATATTTTTATACATATTCTATCTCTAGCAAGTCTGGATAAAATTTCTTGAAATATTTAACGTTCAAAAATTTATGCTGGTTATTCTTAGGGAAATTGTTTGACTTTTTTTGTTGTTTCAAAGATATATACATGATGTATTTATCCCTGCTCTTCACTTTTTCGTTTCTATCAAGGTAGGTTGTTACATGTCCATTTTGTATTGTATTTGTATTAACTTTGAGGCATGTCCATATTTGATAGTATTTCTTCTATCAACTTTGAGGCGTTGTTTTTATATCTTTCCTGTGTAGAATATCTCTCACTCTAGTTCAGTCGAGTAACAGGATAGCAAGATTTTAGAGTAAGCTTGTAGTTTGTGCATCTTCAATTTTGATCCACACTTCTATTTCCATTTTGTGATTATATTCTTGTCTCTACTTTTTTAGTCGAGCAGGCAACATTCCTGATGCTGCCACCTAGGTGTCGGCTTCATTAAAGCTTTTTGTGCACTGCCTCAGACTGTGTTATCACCCTCAAATTCAGAGAACCACCACACAATGTTGTTGAGTTCATGGTATCAAAACTAAACACCAATTCCTTTCTTTTAATCTTTAGATGTGGATCATTGTCAAATTGTATAGTTTGAAATACTTTGATCTTTAGTGTTGGATGTTTGTTTCCTTTTCGGCTTATTAAGAATATTCTCGGTTTTGTTAGCAAATGAGTAGAATGTATTGTGAAACAATCATGAGATGTGTTCTGTTGTAAAGAAAAATGTGGTTCTGATTATAGTGTTGTTATGCAGTATACTTTTGTGTAGCAATCTTTAGATGGAAAAAAGAGTAACTAACTCAAAGACTCTAATGCACCAGTAAGGCAAGGCATATGCCTTGTGTATTTGCTTTTGGCAAAACCATTACGTAGGCATGCACACAATTATAAAGCACCAAATAATGTTTCCACCAAGAGTGAATTTGAGCCATTAGATTTTTTCAGACACATACTTTTGTCAATTTTCATAATTTAGAGAAAAGTCTAGTTTATCAAATAGTTAAGCAAAAGGAAGTAAATTTCTGTTGAGATAATATTAGGGATTACTGCCTTTTCTTTTATAGTACACTAGAAATCTTGGCTATTACTTACATTTCTAAAGTTAAAAGTTCAACCTTAACTAACAGTATATTATTTAAATTTATGAAATATCCTAACTAACAATATATTATTTAAAATTTGAAAAATTTAATTTTTTTATCTCTTTATTTCTAAACATGTATGATTTCTAATAGTTTTCTCAAAAATGATATTTTTATAATTTTGAAAACTTATTAGCTTATAAAAAATTTCTATCAACTATTACTTTAAAATATAACAAACATCTTTTTAGACTTATTGACTTTTAAATCTTAAAGTATTATTGTTTTTATAATCACATTTTTTGAAATTCTTTTCAGATTTATATTTCTCAACACGGACATTTTTTAATAATTTTATCAAAATTTGACATTTTTATACTTTCTAAAATCTTATTAGTTTTCAAGATAATTTTCTGTCAACTCTTTTACTTCAAATAAAAACATACATCCTTTTGATATATCGACAAACATTGAATCTTAAAGTACATATAGTTTTTATTAAACATACAATTCTTATAAATTTATATTTTCAACTGTAATGTTTTTGAAAAGTTTTCTCAAAATTTCACATTTTTTATACTTTTGAAAACCTTAATAGCTACCAAAATATTTTTATCAACTATTACTTTAGATTACAAATACATGCTTTTTAGTCGTTTGGAAACCTTTTTTTAACACATTACAAATTATTAAATCTTAAAGTACTTATTGTTTGAGGACCATACTTTTTATAATTCTTTTCCAAATTTATTGTTTATACTTTTTAGATTTTGAATAGTTTTCTTAAAATTGATTTTTTAATACTAACCATATTAGCTTTAAAAAGTACTTTAGTTCTTGTCAATATTACATTTCTTTTCAAAATTTGAAAACTTAAAACATTAGTTTTGAAAATTATATTGATCTGTAAAGTACATATTGTTTTTATTAAGTAATTTTTTTGAATAGATTCTTATATTCACTTCCTGTTTTATTAGTTGTATCCGTTTTGAATTTTTATTTCTTGACTTCAATATTTTCAAAATACTTTTCTCAAAATTTATAATTTTATATAATATAGTTTAAAAAACTTATTTTGAACCCCATATTTAATTTGAGTAGTCATATGTTTTGTTTTAAGCATGTTTTTTGGAAATTGTTTTTCAATTTATTTATAATTTATAAGTAAAATAGTTTTTATATTTTTTCTTTTAAAGTTCTTATAGCTTTTATGAAGCATAACTTTGTGAATTGTTTCCTAGATATATACTTTTTAACTGTTATGTTTTCAAATTGTTTCTTAAAATTTCACATGTGTAATTCAGTGCCATATTAGCTATCAAAATATTTCTGGCAACTTTTACTTTAGATGACTAATACCGGTTTTTGACTTTTTGAAAACATATTTTAACTCATTGACAAATATTAAATCTTAAAATACTTATTGTTTTCATTAAGGCATACTTACAATTCTGTTCAAATTTATGATTTAATGTTTTTGAATTCTACTGACTTTTTAATACTTTAAAAAACCTGATTAACTTTTAAAAAGTACTTTAGTTTTTATCAATCATACATTTTTAAATTCCTTGACAAATTCAATTATAGTTTTTAGTAATAAAGTACACCTTCAAACTTTCATTCATTCAAACTGCTATTTTTTTTGTTGAGTTACTTTTGGAAATCTTTTTTCAAATTTATATTTCGTTTAAAAAATTATTTTTAAAAATTGTATTTGATTTGAAAAGTACATAAGTTTTTATATAGCATAATTTAAAAATTAACTTCAAATTACTTATGACTTTTATTACTAAAATATGTTTTGAATTTATATTTCTTAACTTCAATATTTTCAAATATTTAGCTGAAAATATAATTTTTTAAATCCTTTGTAAAACCTTATTTTTGGAAGTGACATTTGCTTTGAAATTCATATAGTCTTGTTTAAGAAATTTTAAAAATTGTTTTTTCAAATTACTTATATCTTATTAAGAAAACATTTTTTGAACTTTTTGTTCTTTGATAAGTAGTATATAGTTTTATTGAGCATACTTCGTGAAATTGTTCAAAATTTCATACTTTATAGTACTTTTTATTTTGTTAAGTTTACTTTTAGAAATCATTTTCGAATTATATTTATTTTTCAATGACTTTTTAAATTATATTTGGTTGAAAAGTACATATGTTTTATTAACATTTTAAAGAATTTTCTTCAAATTTAATTATATTTTAGTAGAATCTTCTTTATTTACATTGGATTTTTTATGTTTTTATTAGTAGAATCTTTCTGAAATTTATATTTCTTAAGTTTAATATTTTAAAAATAATTTTCTCAATTTTAAATTATAGGTTGGAAAACCTTATTTTTGAAAACCATATTTGCTTTGAAAAGTCATATAGTTTTGTTGAAGAATATTTTTTGAGATTGGTTTTCAAATTTATTTAAGTTTTTATTAGTAAACTACTTTAAGGTACTTTACAGTATTTACTTAGCATACTTTTTGAACTTGTCTCTCAGATTTTTTTTATTTTTTACTTTATGTTTTTGAATATTTTCACAAAATTTCACATTTCTATGTTTTTGAAAACCTTATTAACTACCAACTTATTTTCTATCAACTTTTCTTTACTTGACAAATACCTGTGATTTGACTTTTTGTAAACCTATTTTCAACCCATTGACAAATTAAATCTTAAGTACTTCTTGTTTTCATTAGGCCCATTTTTTTTACAATTTCTTTTCAAATTAATTGACTTCAATGGTTTTTAATAGTATTTGGCTTTTAATACTTCTGAAAATCTTTATTGACTTGAAAAAGTACTTTAGTCATCATTCATACATTTTAAATTGTTTTACAAATCTATATATAGTTTTTATTAGTAAAGTATGTTTCCAATTTTCACTTTCAAAATAGTTATTATTTTTGCTAAGTTTAGTTTTCAAAATCCTTGTTCAAATTTATATTTTTAATTAACTATTACTCTAAATGACAACAATGCATATTTTTAGACTTATCAAAAATAATTTAGACTCATTGACAAAGTGTAAATCTTAATTTTCTTAGCTGTTATTAAGTGTACTCTTTGAAAAT
>JAVJIF010015887.1:0-60674 GCA_038442645.1 Agave tequilana
CCCCCCCCCCCCCCCCCCCCCCCCCGCCCTTCTTCCTTTTCTTCATCGATGGAATTCGTTCAGTTTACAACTGCAAACGCGATAAAACAGTATTTATGTTTATTTTTTCTCTCTCAAGTCTAAATTTATAGCTCTATGTCGTCATGTTTTGACTCGAACCCAAACCACTTTCGCAGCCACACCAGATCTGAGACAAGTTCACGGTGACGGCTCGCTTAAATCCACTGAAGTGACAGCAACCCAGATTGTCCAGTCCCCTTCAAGCGCTCACCGCCGTTCTATGCATCCGCCACATGGTTCGCCGCTCCTCGCCGGAGCCCAGTCCTAGTTCCCCGAACTATTGGGTCCCACTCCACCACACTTTCTTACCGTACACGTCACCAGAAGAAGCCTTTCCGCTGTTTGTAACAGACAGCTTTATTTGCTCCCTCAGCTACATAAGCTCACGCGCTCGGCGGGATCTCACTCTCCTCATCCTTCTCTGTCTCATCGGCGCCTCTCGCGTCTCTCTCTCTCTCTCGCCCCCTTCTGTTTCATTTCTGAAAAAAGGAAAAAAAAAATGGTTTTTAAGATTGAGCGGAAGCAGACGGCGCCCATCGACGGCCAGAAGCCCGGCACATCGGGATTGAGGAAGAAGGTAATGATCATTGCTCAAGGTTCGATCCCAATACGAATTTATTTTAGTATATATTATCATTTCTAAATTCTTTTTCACTCCTTTATCGAGTTTGTTGATTGTAATTTTTGCATCATTTCTTGATTACACAGTAGATCGAAAACATTTTCGGAAATTTCGGTTGGATCTGTTGTTTCGCGATCCCTTCGATCTGAGTTCCCCAGTTGAAACGTCTGATCTAATTTTAGAATTAGTGCTTGTAGTTAGTAAATCTAGTATCGATTTAGCATTTGTTGGCAAGATACTTCGCACTGTAACTGCTTACAAAGTTCCGTGATTATTCGAAATGATGCAATGAGATATGATCAGGGTATAGAATATCTCTGTATCACAGTTAATTATTGACAATTTTTTTTAGATAATTTATTCTTGTACTTGTTTTGCAAAATTTTTAAGTGGTTTGATCGCCAATTGCAGTTATCAATGTGTCAAGTGTCAGATCTGATGGACGTGTGGATCTAGATTGCGATCTATGCTCGAGTAGTTGAATGAGAAAACAAATCTAATAAGATAATGGCTTTTTGTTCTTCTTAGCATTGAACTCGTGATCTTAGAAATGATAAACTTAATTTTAATATTTCCAGTCCATTTAATATGGACATATTGGAGCAATCATATTCATAGACATTTCTTAAGGTAGAGTGAACAAGGAAGAGGAAGGAAAGAGAGGAAAAGAGAATGATTGGGGGAAATCGTAGAAAATAAATCAACAATTAGATTGAAGTAGGAAATGAATTGGATCTTCCAATAGGGAGATTCGAGCTTCTTATTTAAATACAAGTAAAAGAAATTTTCTTTTTGGCATTCGGTTATCTCACATGATTTTTATGGTCAATGATGATTCAAACATAGAGTTTTATTACTTGCTCTAATAAGTTTTATAATGAGCTGTTGTCAAGTTTTAAACTCAGGCAATTATCTATTGTTCTCATGAGATATTATTATATATTATCAATAAAACATTTTGCTCATTATGGATTCATGTTATTATAATTCACAGGACATAACAAAGTTTTCATCACCTAATGGCAGAAATATTCATGTTATTTATGCATTTCCATATATTATCATTTAAATTTCCATGTTTGAGATAATATAGCTGATACAACGGTTCTATGTCCCTAAACTGTATGGTGCTCTTCACTTGGAGATTCAATTTTTATTTCTTTGTGTTATGCTTTAAATAATTTTTGGGGTTTGGGGTTGGGGTGGGACCGGCTTGTAGTTTGCTTTGGATCTACAATCATTGAGAAATTTTTCCTTATTCCTTTCCCTCCTTCTTCAGGTGGTAGTGTTCAAGCAACCTAACTATCTGCATAACTTCGTTCAGTCAACATTAATGCCCTTTCTTCTGACAAAGTGAAAGGTAAACATTGCTTTCTTTCTTTCATTGCGTTCTTTGCAAAGACACTATGCATCGACGTTGTGGAATCAATTATATATGAGTTTTGCATGCAAGAAACACTGTGTGCTAAACTTGGGTCTACTTGTGTTGGTAGTTTCTAACAGCTGCTAGATTATAATTAACATTTACCTATCTAAACTTGCTTGCACTTTTACCTGAAACTATGTTTCCTGTAGATAAATATTTAAAATAATGCATATAATTTCTAACTTTGCATGTTGAATTTCTCATTTTTTTCTGATCATGATATTTGCTGCTTCTATGCCATTCCATCTCTTACATTGTTATTGCTAGACTTGAAGTGAAACTGTACTTGTTATCCTGCCGCAATAGCTTTTTTGGGAAACTGAGAGTTAGTAGCCAAAGAGTTTCTTAAAAACATGAAAATGCTGTTTAAATTATGAAGCAAGATGAATGATAATCAGTAACTGCAGGCTAGGGTGATATCATCTACTTACTGACAAAAACAAACTTGAACTGAGACTCTCTGATTATCCTACCTAGACAATGCACTTGTCCAAAAAAAAGCCCACAAATTTCTCAGCAAAACAAAGGACCGTCTGATTTTATCTCACTTTGTATATCATTACCTAGCTGTCGACTTAGTCGGTTTAATCTGAAATGTTTCAGCTGTTCAACATGAAACTATACTTCTTTACCTTTTAAGCTGCCAGCTTATATTAGTTATGCTATGTTCGATACCCCCTTCACGGTGCTATTAATTATAGATTGCATCCATTTGTCATTGAATACAATTTTGAGTCAGGATTATTGACCTCAAGGACGAAACTGACAGAGTTTGCTAGGTTGTCTATAGTTGGGTGCAGTTTGTAAATGACTCAAGCATATTGATCACTTAATGAACCATTTTAACCATATTGATCACTCAAGCATATTGCTAGGTTGTCTGTTTTAGGATCTAACCATTTTAACCACTTGTCACAAATCTGACCCCAATAAATTACAAGCACGCTACACTTGTATATATTAAATGCGTCTGATTGGTTAATGCATAAAGATGTAAGGTTTAATTCTACGTTTGATTCCCATTTCTGCAGGTTCTCATTCTTCAGTAGAAAATCTTAGCTCCTGTCAAAAGGGAATACATGTGTTTGTATTGTCTCTTGTATCCAAGGCACATGTTGTCCAAAAGGTTGGTTTGTGTGATGTGGCAGGATGCATTTGCTAAAAAATACATCGAGAAGCCTGATCGCATGCACATGAACTCATTTGTTGAAAAAATCTTTTAGCTGCAAAACAATTGAGAAGCCTGTTATGCTGCTTTCGACCCGACCCGGTTGATAAATAGGATTAGACAGGTAGGATATGGTTCCCCACATCTAAGAGCATTATGCTGGTTGGTAGGCTGCCTTGACTCATTTCATAGATGGTACAGTTTAGGTCAGGCATAATTAGGTCGAGTTTGGAGCTGACACAAGAAGACCTGATTTCCACCACTAATATAACTATTTGTGAATAAGATTATTGTTTAGTAATTGCATAGGGGTGAAATTTTATTATGTCATAAATCTTTTACAATTTTTAGTCCATTAAGAAAGTGCTCAGTGATCAACACCATAAAAGGACAATGCACCCAATTGCTGGAAGAAATGGCTATAAGATCATTAAAAGAAACCCGATGTAGTTATAGGGAAAGAACTGTAAGTGAGATTTCTGAACCTAACCGTGAAGGAAATAGAAGAAAATTTTCTTTTTTACCCCATTGTCCTGTTTGAAATTTTGACTTGGTATTAGTATAAAGTACATTATAGAGTTGTTGGTCCGTATGCCCATTTCTTCGGAGGATTTTTGGACGAATCTTTTGTTTGATTTGTGCAATTGTTGTGTATTAAAAACCGTTTGTCCTAATGTCAACAAAAGTGCTCAGTGATCAACACCATAAAAGGACAATGCACCCAATTGCTGGAAGAAATGGCTATAAGATCATTAAAAGAAACCGATGTAGTTATAGGGAAAGAACTGTAAGTGAGATTTCTGAACCTAACCGTGAAGGAAATAGAAGAAAATTTTCTTTTTTACCCCATTGTCCTGTTTGAAATTTGACTTGGTATTAGTATAAAGTACATTATAGAGTTGTTGGTCCGTATGCCCATTTCTTCGGAGGATTTTTGGACGAATCTTTTGTTTGATTTGTGCAATTGTTGTGTATTTAAAAACCGTTTGTCCTAATGTCAACAATGTTGTTATTGTTGGTAAGTATTATGATCGGCAGTCATTTAGAGATTTTGGATAATCACCAAACTGGCAACTTAAATCCTTAGCTTTTGCCTCTTTCTAAAAATGCTACAAATCATAGCATCTGAAACTTGTAAACACTTACCTTTTTATATGGGATCTTGAGGCTTTGACACTGTTAAACAACTCTGCTAGGGGTTATTGTGGGTTCGATTCTTCTGATCCAAAACCATCCTCCTACTTCAAAGCATCAATACTCAGTTTACTTCATCTAATACTTGGTTTAATTCAATATAAATAATCACCTCTACTGGATGCTACAACTAAAACATGAACAGTTTAAAATTCAACATCATTATGTAAACCTGCCCGTTGCATCAAATTACGACTGGAACAAATTAAATGAATGGTTTATTTTTACCCTGGTTTTTGAATATGTCAAATGCATGGTTTGTTAGCACTCTGCTTCGCGAATATCGGAATATATCTTGCTAAAAGTAGGTTGGTTCATCACATTCAACATTTGGTGAATTAATTGAAATGGGAGGCGAAGCATTCAATGTCTTTTTTGTTTCTTTTGATTATTTGACGTTCTCTGATTATTTATTTCTTCAGTATACCCATTATTAGATAAAACTACTAATTCAGTTAATTAGTATCTAAGAATGAGGTCCGTATTGCAGGTGCTACACTTGTTGTTTCTGGTGATGGCCGTTATTTCTCCAAAGATGCCATTCAGGTACTTCCAATGCTTCATTGCTTGATCGTTCATATTTTTTGCATTTTTTGCTTCCTGATGCTGTATATTGCACCTTTGCTTATATGCTCCAGCGAGTATTAAATGGGGGGACATCCTGCAATATGATTGTCCCAATTGTTGTTTATTACCTTAAATGACTATCTTTACAATGATTTTGATGAATCATAAATGCAGAAATTTTAACTTTTGTTTAATTCGACCACTGAATAAAATGATTACAAGAATTCTTTTGTAATCTTATGCACATTTGGGAGGACATTTCACATCTTCTCAATGGTTCTCACTTAACTCTTTCGATCCAAAATGTATCCCGTGGGGGGAAATCTTGTTATACTCCTCATCTTCCTGTATATTTGATTATCTCATGTTTTGATCATTCATATTTTCTGCTTCCTGATGCTGTATATTGCACCTTTGCTTATATGCTCCAGTGAGTATTAAATGTGGGGACATCTTGCAATATGATTGTCCCAATTGTTGTTTATTACCTTAAATGACTATTTTTACAATGATTTTGATGAATCATAAATGCAGGAAATTAATTATTTTTTTTGGTTCAAGCACTGAATAAAATGATACAAGAATTCTTTTGTAATCTTATGTACATTTGGAAGGATATTTCACATCTTCTCAATGGTTCTCACTTAACTCTTTCGATCCAAAATGTATCTTGTGGTCATTCCTGTATATCTTGATTATCTCATGTTGTACTCTTAATCTTCCTGTAAAGTGTACTTGCTTTACCCCATTGAGATTAGTGTTGTTTAGAAGATCTCAATTTCTGTTGCAGCGCTTGTGGTTTGCCATCTGGTTTTAAATATCTTTAACTCCTCTTTCTCTCTCCCTCACACACACAACACACCACACCACACACACACACACACACACAATCTCAAATACTTTAGATGCCTAATTTAGAATCTCAATAAAATTGGCAGATCATAACAAAAATGTCCGCTGCAAACGGAGTAAGACGCATTTGGATCGGCCAGAATGGTTTACTCTCGACTCCAGCTGTATCAGCTGTCATTCGTGAAAGAGTTGGTGCAGATGTATGATCATCCTTCCCGATCACTTGAATTTTTTTTTTTTTTGCCTTTTGGTTTTGAGCGGTTTTATATGTCAAATGATGTATGCCTACCACTTGGCAAGCACAGGGTTCTAAGGCTTCAGGTGCATTTATATTGACAGCTAGTCACAATCCAGGTGGTCCTCATGAGGTATCTCTCTTTAAGCAGTTAGTATTTGTCTTGGTGTCCTAGCTTTCTCATTTGATCTTCTTTTACACATGTAGAAACACAGGAGGGGGAGGGAGACTGTTGGGGGGGGGGGGACAAAGGGAAAAGGAAATGAAAGTGTAGAGAATCAGAGAGATCATATATCATCTCGCTGAAAGAATTTACAACCCCAATTGCATGCTCAATTTTATGTTTTTTTGCAATCAAATGCTTTTTTTGGGTGTTTCTTCATCCTATTATCTTTTCTTTGTGATGGCAAACGGGGCTGATTACATGTCCAAGGTTGTAAATGCTATCAACTAGCTGATCTGTTCTCCCAATAGCTAATTTTATTCAGAGTACACATGTTGTCATCATTATTTTGACCATACAATCCTTTTCATTAGTGCTTGATACTAGATGTAGTTTCTGCAACGATCATCTATTAAAAATGACGGTTCTAAGTGTCCACATGATTAGGAATTTTATCTATTCTATTATTCTCAACTAAACAATAAATCATCATCATCATTACCATTGTACTTTAATCTCTAGCCTAAAAACTGGAATTTTGAGTTGTACATCAAGGTCTCAAAGTTTCATAATTTACGTGTGTTGACATGTTTAGAGAGACTTTTGTTGCATCCTGCTTGAATACTTGTGTAGAAAGGAGCAGAAAGAAGAAGCTCCAAAATAGTATATAATATTCCATGTAAATTGTTATTAGGAACATTTATCTTGCTGTGAGAAATCATGGAAAGGAAGGAATGAGCACACCCATTCAAAAAGAGTCATGTAGTAGCTTAATAATTAAGTTTCTATTGATACAGTTAGATTTTGGTGCGTGATGATTTTTTCTTGCTTCATAATGTGATTTGCTTTATAATCGAGTATGGGAAAAATTGTTTCCTCACTGCTAACACGGCCTACAGCATATGGCTTTATAGCACACACGTGCATTAAGGAGAGCGAGAAAAATCAAGGCGGGTAGTGAAGGGAACAAGCAGTTGGGGGAGAAAATCAAGTCCAATCAGACTATTTATTAAAATTATTACTCATTCATAAAACTTTGATAATCTTTTTGATTTAAGCCCTAAATTGAGACTTAAGTGGAAACCAGCCTAAATTGGAAAAAAAGAAAAGATCTTTGCAGGAGGGAACAAACAGAAATCAAAACGGTCTTTGAGCCTTGCCATTTCGTACACTGGTTTCTGAATGATTTAGGCTTTCCCAAATCGAAATTAAATTTGGGCCTTTACGAATCATTAATTGTTGATAAATCATTCAGTATTTGACTTATCATGAATTACATCATCTTATAAGCTTTTTGTTAAAGATAATAAGTTCGGTTTATAGGGATCAGGAGTCCTCTAAGCTCTGTTCATCTGTTTTCCAGACTGTTATTTTGGGTTGGAATGGACTAAAAGATTCATGTCACTAGCCCTAAAAATTTGAGATAAAGCCTTTCTTTCCCTTGTAGTTTACTAAATCTATTATCTTCTTTCATGGCTTATATGACTTGCTTGTTATTTATATAGTTCATTTTTATTTGGAGTGGAAGTATAATTTGATTTTATAAGTAGAAGTTACACAATAGCTGCATTGAGTGCTCTGCTGTGAATTTTGTGAAAACTACAGTTTTTCTTGCCCCAATCCATGTTTGTTTTGGTTACTAATTGAATTAATAATTTTCAGAAAGCAAGTCATGAATAATTTTACATGTTACCACAAGTTGATCAATAATGACTGATGCTATGGTTAAGCACCCACCCACCCCAAAAAAAAACAACAACAAAAATAAAAATAAAATAAAATACCCCCAATAGAAAAATGAAAACAGATGACCGGTGTATAAACTGATGCAAATTATATGATTGTCCTGATGCCTACAATGGATCTAGTTGGGTTTGAATATCTTTGTCCAATATCATCCAAGAGTGGTAGAATCCTTCTAATCATGAACAAATGAATCATACAAATTTGTATAAATGGGATAGGTAGTTAGGCTTCCATGTTCTAAATATGGGATCTCTCTTTGCAGCTTCTCTTGGATTTTAGCCTGAGAATATAGTGCTATCTTTTCCCTGAATGCTAACTCCCTTTTACATTGTTGACGATAGCTGATTGCGTTGTAGTTATACCGGTAATGTTTTTCTTCTAGAAAAGGCTATACATGTTTCTGTAGGATCACTTTGAAAGAAATGAGAACAGATCATCTTTTAAGGTCTAAATCAGAGGAAACAATCTTGAAGCGTATATATCAAATGAAGAATTAAAGTTTCTTTGCAGGTTTTTTTTTTTAGTATATTAGTCTTTGTTCTATTTTATTGTTAAATAGATTCAAGTCTCATCATTTGAATTCTACTTTTCTCTATATATTTTTCCACTCTATTGTTTCTGTGTTTGTCCCCTTACTGTTTCTATGGGCATTGGCTGCTACTCACTTACTGAAACTCCTTCCTTTACATAAAACTGCATTATCAACTATGTTATATAATGCGTATTGAAAGAAAGAACAATTCTCAAATAGCTTTGATAAAATTTGTGAATTGGCATGAACCTTTCGCTGAGCCCTTTTAGTTCATCTTGGCATATTTTAGGTTTCTAACTATCAACTTATTGTTGCTTAGCCAGAAGCTTTGTGTTCTCTTTTTATATGAATCAACTGTGGAAATTGATTTCATTTTCACTTAGAGCTGTAACTCTTCACGCTAGCTATTAGCCGTTTTCCCATTACTTTATTAAAATAGTTTTTGTTTTGTCAGGATTTTGGGATCAAATACAACATGGAAAATGGTGGACCTGCTCCTGAGGCTATTACTGATAAAATTTATGAAAATACAAAAACTATAAAGGAATATTTCATTGCAGAAGATCTTCCAGATGTAAATATTTCTGTCAATCTTTTGGTCCTGTTAGTAGATCTTGTTATTTATTCTACCAAATTTCTACATCACAGGACATTGTATTTTCTTAACATGTTGCAGGTCGATGTCTCTGCAATCGGCGTTACTAGCTTTAGTGGACCGGAAGGAAACTTTGACGTGGAGGTTTTCGATTCGGCTGATGATTATGTGAAATTGATGAAGTAAGCCACTTCTCATAAATTTCAATAGTTTCATAATGTTCAATTGTATGCTTGTGAATGTACATCAGAACATGGTGAAATTTCAGTATTCTAAAGTCATTTAGTATCATCTTGATGTTCATACAGCAGACTAGTTTTCTGTATTGTTATTTGTTAAGAAAATAACTACTCTTATCTGATCCAGAGGATGTTGTATTGTCAAAAAGTAATTGCTCAACCTAACTCATTACTATGAATTGTAAACTACTCCTCCATTTGTGTCTCAGGAAAATTTTTGATTTCCAGTCTATCCAGAAGCTTCTATCATCCCGAAATTTCACATTTTGGTATGTAACCAGTGCTAAGTAGACCAAATAGTTGAACTACATGCTATGATCCATTTTGTTAGAGACTGTTATCGACTTTGCACTACTACTTGTTGATAGTTATGATGCATTAAATGGAGTTGCTGGAGCTTATGCCCACCGTATATTCGTTGAAGAGCTTGGTGCAAAAGAAAGTTCTCTGTTAAATTGTACACCTAAGGTACATTTCAAAGCTTTGAGATACTTAGGTTTATTACTTAATTAAGATTGAGAGACTTGTTAAGGTCACACATTAAATTGTTTATCACTTGTGAACAGGAAGACTTTGGAGGTGGACATCCAGACCCCAACCTGACATATGCAAAGGAATTGGTCGCACGAATGGGACTAGGCAAATCAAGTTCGAATGATGAACCACCAGAATTTGGTGCAGCTGCCGATGGTGATGCAGATCGCAACATGATCCTGGGTAAAAGGTATCCTCATACTTAAAGATGGGATGAAAACAAATAAAATGATGAAAACTTGTAACTTGTTTTTTCTTGCAATGTTAGATTTTTTGTGACACCATCAGATTCTGTTGCCATCATTGCTGCCAATGCAGTGGAAGCCATTCCCTATTTTGCATCTGGACTAAAGGGTGTTGCAAGGTAAATGTTTTTGTTTCCTTAACAGCTTATTTTTAATCTTGAAAAGTGCATTCTTTTTGTTATTTTTTTTTATTTTGATACACCATAGAAAGGGTTGAGCGTCATACTAGCCGGTGGCGTGGAGACGGATTTGAACATAATGTTGATGCACACGTGAGTTTGGGAGAAAACGGTGTGTGAGCCCTATTTGACAGTGAAAGGAGCTGCAGTTACATATGTATACCTGTTCTAGAATTAGCGACATATATTTGGCTAGTAACAATAAGGGGCATACTTTCTTCAGCACGCTCTATTTAGTTAGTTATTTTTATGAATTGACGGTAAGGTATATGCATTGTTTTAAATATCGGCCGATATACTGGTATATCGGCCGAGATACCGGTATTTTATCTAAAGCGATACGGTAAGTGTAAAATTTACCGGATATCGTTTTGAACCGATATTGGCCGATACATCGCAGGTTGCAAAATTATTATTTCTTTTAATAATGTCTTATATGTATTTACTATTGATATATCAACCGATATTTAGTACCATATCGCGATATATCACTCGGTATTCGGTATCTGGTACATAATTTTGCCGACCGGTATATCACCGATATCCGATATTTAAAACACTGGGTATATGAACCCTTCATAGGGAAACCAAGGCATATACAAGGGCATACGAGTCTTCAACACGGTCTATTTAGTTAATTATTTCTAAGAATTCATAATACGGTATATGAACACCTTCAGAGGGCACCCACAAGGCATATATGGCACGCCTCGCTTCCCACCAAAAGCGAGATAAGCATGTGACTTGGGCCGGCGACGCACTCAAAGGAGCATGCTAAGCCTCTAGTCTGCAAGTTATGTCATTTTTTTTTCTATTTGCTGCATATAAGTATCAAGTTCAAATAGAGTACACATACATGAAGCAAAATTAATCAAAATATTTATTCGACTAAAAGGATTCAAAACCAAATAACTGTTACAAATTCAAATACTGAGAAATGAGCTCAAACTCTCTTATTCATAAATCTATGAAAGAAGGCAAATAACTAAAAACAGTCTTCAAGTCTTCTACTGAGCTCTAGCTGGCTCATTGAAGTTCTCCTCGTCTCCAGCTGGTGTCTCCATGTACTCTCTACTATTAGGGTAAGCGAATCCGGGGAGTCAGAATTTTCAGACAAGTACAAACACGAAAAAGAAATATGCAAGATGTATAAGACACACACACACACACAAACAAGAAAAGGACATGCAATATGCAATTAGTGATATTTATTTTCATTGACACAACCATGTATTTGTAGCATTAGTTTATTATGGAACCCAGGCATACAATATTCAAGTCATGATGATAAACATACATTCAATGAAAACATAAGTGCATTTAAGTATGAAATAAATCAAATGTAATACTTGCATAAGTAATCAAACAGTATCAATCATCACAAAAACATACATCTACAAGGTTAATTATGAAGATGTCCTTATGGGTTACTAATTAGGTGAGATTACCCCAACTGTCACGTGTAGTAGAACGTACTCCATCCTACGCCTTTTACGCATGTCAATTGGATCTTTAGCTCGCGAAAACGACCACGTCTCATACCACAGCCTATTCTCGCATATCATTCAATGATTACATTGTTTGAAAACTGTTATTGAAAAGTATCCATGTTCCCCAGTGAAAAACCATGCTAAGAGTAATATATGTATATAAGTAGAATGAGCTTATTAATATCCCATGTCACAAAGTAACATGTACCATGTAAAATAATTACATCATATCTTGTACATAGATAGGGGTACTCAAGGTATGCTTTCTCAGTTTTCATCATCAATTTTCCTATATTAGCCCCGTGTCTTGTTATTTTTGCAACCAATTTTTTATAAAATATGAATATACTTGCGTGAATCAAGTGCCAAGAACAATCATGTCACCATGTTCTTGTCAAACCCATATAATCACCATGTATCACTTTTTCAAGTAATTTCAAGTACATGTTTCACGCATACATTTTTTCGTACCATTTAAACTTTCGTGTTCATATTCGTTTTCATGTTCATATTCGTGTTCATGTCCAAGATATTCATGTTATAAATTTTATATCATGGTGTCTTTCTACGTGAACAAGGTCTATCATGTCGGTTATTTTGTCATCATATATCAATTTGCTCAAATATGGTCCATAAGCGTAATTAACTCGAGGTAATATCAATAACATGTATGAATGTCCAGCATCAAAACAATAATAACATGTCTCAATTCATCCGTAAAGTTTATAATTTAACTTAAAAACTAGAAATCTACTTTGGTTAAGATTTTGGTTTGGGTAATCTAAACATCAACTTTTAGATTAGTATCTTAATCTTTAAAATTACTTCTAGGCTAAAATTTGCTAAAATCTCTTTAAAACAACTCAACATGGAGCAACTTAAATGATCATAAATGATTAAACTAATTTTTAAATAATTTAAAACTATTTAGCACAAAAATTGGTCATGAAAAACATTTTCTAATATCAAAACAACTTATAGAAAACAATTTTCTATAAATAAATAGTTGTGTAATCAATTTTTATATAAAGTATTACTACAGAAATAAAGGCTTTTCTGCAAAACTGCAAGTAAGAGAAAATGAAATCTACAATTTAAAAATAACAAAATGGACTGAAATGATTTTCAGAAAACTTGCATGGACTAAAATGATTATCTAGGGCTGAAGACAATTTTCAGAAACCACAAGGACTAAACAACAATTTATTCAAGACTGAAAACAAATTTCAGAATACTCTTGGACTGAACAACAATTTATTCTGGATTGAAAACAGAATTCAGGAATACTCAAGGACTAGACAGAGATTTTCCCGAACTGAAATAATTTTATAAAATTGCAGAAAAATATTGTTTTGATTCTATTCTGATGGGATTCTTATATGAGAATATGTGTAACTAAGTCTTTAAGATAATGTTTAAATTCAACGAATTTCCAACCTTCCACCAAAACATTTCTCCAACCTATCTGGATGTCTCGTGCAGAATGTATACAAGTTTGTGTCTTCACAGTAAATCAAGAATCATTGATAATAACAAGCACCAATGCTCAACATGAGTCAATTTCTGTATGGACACAAAAGTTAGTAGTCTTCGATTATCTCATGGAGGCAGTTCTTTCGATGTGTGCTAGCTAAAAGTCTAAAACTCTACCTTCATGTTTAGTGTTAAAATAACTATTATTGACATGAAAATAGTCATCTACAGATGATTGCATATAGTATGACTCTTCCAGTAAAATCACTTTAAAGTTTGGTCCATGAGAAGTTCCCATTCAATATTCTATTAACATGTTATGGCCAAAATGAAATCACAACTTCCAATCTATTTCATCATTTTCATGTATAGCAATAATTTTAATCACTAGTAAACAACAATCTATACAGTGATCATAAAAGCAGAAGGCCACAGCATCAGTTGTAGGTAAACTTGCTTAACCATATTACCAGTGCATTAAAGGTGGAGTTTATATGTTATTAGGCTACCAATCAAAGTATATGACTGCAGTCTAGAAGGTAGAATGAGAGAAGGAAAAGGATGAACGTGGCTCAAATTACATCTCAAAAAGAAGCATGCAGCAAAACAAAATTATCAAATGAAAAATTCTAGTAACGAGTCCAGCCCATGAAAAATCTGTATTTTGTACCAAATAATGTCAAAATTAGACTTGCCAACGTCTAAAGCATGAGGCAGCTTGTGGCAAAAGAAAATAGCATGTGTTCTATAAGGAAAGTGGCAAGACTTTATCTAAATATATTATGTGTCAATCCTCATGAGGCCGGGTCTAGTTACATAGCATATTTATTCCTAAATCTTGATGAATAAGCATATCAATGACCAAGCATA
Organism: Agave tequilana; assembly: GCA_038442645.1. NCBI lineage: Eukaryota > Viridiplantae > Streptophyta > Magnoliopsida > Asparagales > Asparagaceae > Agave > Agave tequilana. The sequence goes on from JAVJIF010015887.1 coordinate 14,191, forward strand.
ACCGACAAGATTGAATGGGAAGAGTCATGGGTGAGTCCTAGGCATGGTTCCTATCAGATTAAAATCAAGGAAGGGAAAGGGAAACTAAGTACTTGCCTTATGTTGAAACCTCAAAAATAATTTGTAGCTTCTCTCTAGGGTTTCTTCTAGCAACTGCCTCCTTCTTTAGCTTCCCTTTGGCCTCCTAGAATTGAATTTTAGATTTCCTTTTTTCTTGTGAATTTTCGGCTAGGGTTTTTAAGGGCACAAAAGAGGGTTTAAATAGGCCATTGGTGGCTTTTTAGTGGGTTCAAGTTAGGCTTAGTGTGTAGTTTGGGTTTGGCCCAAAATTTGGAATATTTGGGTTGAGTTTGAACTGATTGGTTAGGGTTTGCTTTACCCGAATTTTTTTAAAATATTTATTTATTAATTTGAATTTGATTTGGATGTGTCTTAGAATAGAAAAGAATTTTGGACGAATTTAGATTGATTTTCTTTATTATTCCTAGTTGTTATCTTTTCTATTTATTTATTTATTGCCTCTTAATATCAACTAGTCATAGGATATTACAATATACTTAAAATAAGAACTAGATGCTTGCTTTGTAATGGAAAGGAACATGTTCAGTGTCATGTCTTTGTGTTACATCATGTCTTTGTGTTACAGGGTTGTCCCAGATTTTTCTATTACTTTGTGAGCATTCTCTGGGACATCTGTTCAAGTGTGATCATGGATCAGTTTCATGGTTTAGTATCTGTCACACTTTGAGCGATGGTGCCATGAGGAAACAAGTGACTATTGTCAGCTAATGGTCACAAATTAGATTGAGCTTTTTATGCACCTGAAGGGAACCACAGTGCTCACAATGAGCGCGCTGTAGTAACACTAATAGATACGGGGGACTGGCAAGTTACCATTATGGGTGCTGTGTGTTCATGCCACAATATCCACTATAATCAGTTAAATGGGAATTTCACAGATCATTATGGTGGTGTAAATACTCATCACTCTCTCGAGTTGGCACTTTGTGCAAACAATACTACCATAATTTGTCCCATGGTTTGTTGTCAATAAGGGTAATGATAACCCTAAGTCTAAAGAACATTATATTCACCATTGTCAGGTACAAGGCAAGGCCTGGGATCTAGGTAGGAAGACAACATTTTTAATGAATCGGAGTGGGAATTTGCTTCAGACATGAAATTTATCATAGCATCTTTATGCATACTTGAACGTTTATTTGATTGGTGCAAGTCTTGATGTTAGGCTACTCAATGTTCTTTCTCAATAGGAAAATTAGCACAACTGTTTAATTTACTGAAAGATTATTGCATTATATGTTTTATTTATTGACTTCATCTGTAGTTAGATTTCTTTTTTTCTTTTCAGTTCTAGTATTTATTTTTCTGGAGAAATAAACATTATTTGTTGCAGAACTTTCAATTTATTTGTCGGGTTAATTATTGTGATACTGTCTCATGATACTTGGTCTGGACTTTTGATCTGTCCTTGATCTAGATAGGACAAAAAACAGTCTTAATCTTATCTTATATCCACTTTTTGGTCTTAGTTGGAATTATTTTTCTTGTAGTTTAGGATCCAATCAAGTTAGACTTTGACTCTTACAGTCAGAATAGAGTAAAAGGCATCCTTTCTGGTAAGAAACATAAAATCACTCAATTTATCTTTAGTGGTATAATTGTTCTGGAAATGCACATGTGTTTTGAATTGAGAGGCTCATAACAATGTGATTTTTCGGAGAAATATGATTTTTATGAATAAAAGGGAGATTGGTAGTGCATAAGTTGAAACCTGTAGATGCTGTTTTTCTTCTCACTTGTGGTTGACATTCAATTTTCCCCACTATGATCAACTTTAAGGAAGAATGAGGCTGACATTTTCTTTTCCTTTTCCTTATTTTAGTTCTCTTTTCTTTTCCTTTGACTGCTGCATGATATGGGGTTTGATTATTTGATGATGCGGTTATGATAGGTCATGGTTTACTCTTTATGAAGTTGGTTTTCTTTTTAAATCAGTTTTCTACTGTGCTTTGGAGGGTCCTTTAAGCATTTAGTTTGTGTCATATTGCCTCTAACTCTAGGTTTATGCACTTCTTCTGGTTTGATGGCTGTTTGAGTCTTCAACTGTTTTATCCCCTACTATGCCTGGATTCGGGAACTTCTCTGTAGTTTTATCATGTAGGATCCCATTAGTTTTTATTCAAGTGCTTCTAAAACAGTGATATGTTATATTGTTAGTTTGTTATAGTATATGTCAGTTTCTCAAGTAATTTATATACGGGTTGGTTCTTTCACCTTCTTTCTGCTACTGATTACTTTTGGTCAAAGGAGGTATTATCTAGAGCCTATTTAACATGGCTAATCTTTTCTCAACATTTTGCAGGAGCATGCCAACATCAGCTGCACTTGATGTTGTGGCAAAGAATCTAAAACTGAAATTTTTTGAGGTATCTAGTTTGAAAACTACCTTTTCTAGTTTAAAGGTTCCAAATCATTTGATCTTAGCATCAACTCCTTTTAGGTACCAACTGGCTGGAAATTTTTTGGCAACTTGATGGATGCTGGACTTTGTTCAGTTTGCGGTGAAGAAAGCTTCGGAACTGGTAACTCCTGTTCAAGCGTTGATCCTTGTGTCTGGCATAGTTCACTTTATTTCATGAAAGCATTCTGTTAAAAATAGAAACAGTGTAATCTGCTGTCAGCTGAAGGACTTGACAAGTATAGCTCCTGTTAAGGTCTGGAAGGAAGTAAATATATAGTTACTAGGAGCAGTTTCAAGAATTGAACAAGCTATAGACTCTGCTTCATGGACCAGAGAGCCATCATTCAAGATCAAGATCAGCCATTATAAGCAACAGTTCTGATACTTTCACATCTTGATAATTCTTTTATCCGAACTCCTGAACTAAATAATCAGCATGCAGATGCCAAAGTTCTCGGGTCAAGCAGGTTACATAAGCATGAGAGTGCCAGTTCTCAAGATATTCTGGTCCTTTTGGATTCAAACCTCATAATAAATTACTTATAGGGTCCATTAATAGGTATTCTGGTCCATTACAGAAAAATAGCTCTGCTAAAAGATGTTCTAAACACTTATATTTTTATATTTTTACTGTCTTGAAGTTTTATGTTACAAAAGTAGAGGGTCTGAAATTATGGTCATTAAATTTGCTTATATGTCGTCTGTCTCTCTTTCAGGGTCTGATCACATACGTGAAAAGGATGGAATCTGGGCTGTCTTGGCTTGGCTTTCCATTCTCGCCTTTAAGAACAGGGACAACATCAGTGGGAAAAAGCTAGTTTCGGTGGAAGACATTGTTCGCCAGCACTGGGCAACTTATGGTCGCCATTATTATACTCGATATGACTATGAGGTAAAGTAATGAAATGCTGTTCTGCGTTGCTTTGAAATTAAGGTTTACCTGTTTATTTACTGTTTTCTGCCACACACACAATGGTTTCTTAAGTTGTGAGCCTTCTTTTCTTTTACATACAGAATGTTGATGCTGGTGCAGCTAAGGAACTTATGGCATATTTGATCAAACTACAATCAACGCTTCCAGAAGTCAACAAGTAAGCTTTTCTTGTGACATTTCTTAAGTTGCAGTTACCATTCACTATTATATGCGTGAAATTCCAAAGACTATTACCTTTTGATGTTTCTATTATTTTCTAATTTATTTTTAGGACTAGCCCCATAAATACTATGCTCTTTTTTGGTCCCTTAAACAGAATGTTTGTCAAGACTTTTGCAACATCTGAGTCCACTCAGTGAAGTCGACCACGCGAGTAGCAACCAACTAATTGAATTTGCCTACGGACATATACAATCAGCAATATGCAATAACAAATGAATGTTCTGAGCAAAGAGAAGTGTAAATGTATTGCATATTGCTAGATATGTCAGACATGTCAGATATGTAGCCACCTGCACTAATATGTTTTGGTGGCTGTAGCTAGGATAGTTAACGCATGCGGTAGTAGGATTTGTGAAATAAGTGGCTGTAATCTGTGAGGAATTATATCTTATGTCAATGAATTTGAGGTGTCTATGTAGCAAGCATGGATGTTCATGACATTGAATTATTAGTCAAATTGTTACCGAGGTTAGGTCTTTGGTTTAAATCTCCCTATTTGCAATGGAAAATGGGAGTTTCAACCAAAAAACATTGGGGGCATGCTGTTGTAAGCTCATCTCAGAATGAGTGGATGTTCACAGTGCATTGATGTTTATTGTGGTTCATGGAGGCTACTTGCCTTCGACTTGTGCAGGAGGAAGGGATTCTAATACCTGTTTTTAATGCTCTTTCTCTTCTCTTAGGAGCTCTTTCACATATTGTGGAGGCGTTCTAGGTATGACAGCCCCCCAATGTAGTCCTCTTCCCTCTTAAGCAAGACTATGTGCCTTGTGAGAGAAGAAACATCAAAAGTAGAGGTGGGAAAAATTCCTTAAGAAGACTCGATGCTCAATCTGAAATGAAATTTTGTATCATTGTTTAGTGGAATCAATTTAGATGGTCACATGTTGAAGCAAAAGAAAGATCAAGTTGTTGATTCTATTGTAAGAAATAAGTCCTGATAAACTCAATGTTCTAAATATCACCGATATAGCGCCGACATTGCGTTTACGGCACCTAACTGCAGCGATTTGGCACATCCAAACCGATATAGTTTTTCACCCAAAATCGTATAAATCGGTTTGGACCTGATATATTTGATGCAATTTCGGCGATTGGACTCGATATAGCGTTTTACACCCAATTTCAAGTTAGGCATTTGGGTGATTCGAGCGATGTATCAATGTGACATTTGTGAAGATTCTACAGTTAGATAGTGATTATGGATTCATAGGCTTAATGGAAGTTGTCGAGGTAAATACAATATTTTATGTAGCTTTATATGATTTACGCATGTCTTACCTTATTGAGAGGCTATTTAGGACAAGAAGATATGTATATTTACAGTCCGATTTTGACATCCGATTTTTAAAAACATCTTTGATATATTCCCGATATATCCTCATTCCCGATAAATTTTCCCAGCCGATATAGCCGCTATGGCCGCCATTTAGAACAATGGATAAACTATAGTACTTGGTAAATCATCAGATCCTAGTTTTAAAATTTTGACCAATCCACCAATTCCTGCTGATGAGCGTATCATTTACATTTATTAATGAACATATAATTTCCATTTACTACTAGCAAGGAATTTTCTACTTGGAGAAGCTTTTACTTTGTTTTTCTGTTAAACCTCTTCAATTATTTGTCATTATTAACGATACTTGTTGCCAAGAAGGTATAATACCATCTTCACTAGAGTGGGCAAGTTCAGCTGAATGTGGGAACTTGGAGTTGATTCATAGGTAGCTCCAAGTGCACCCATAAATGTAACTTGGTCTAGATGGTCATAGAATGAGCAACTTAGTCATAAGACTTTAAAATGTCCCAGAAGAGAAGTTCGCCTCTTGGTGAAAACTGATTCTCAAAGAAGGTGTTTTTGTGAAGATTAATGCAGCTAACCTAAAAATACATGACAATATTACTTCTGTTTTTATTTTATTTTTTATATTCATTGAAATATAACCATGCCCCACAAACTTGAAGTTCTCTCTGTAAAACTTGCAAAACCAAGGGAAATATGATTCTAATCGGGAATGGTGGAATCTCCAACTCCACGGGCTCTTTCCCGGAAGGGAATTGCCATCTTTGGCTTGAAAATTGCGAAACTAATAGTACCATATAAGCTTATCCTGGTTTAAGGGTGGAGGTAAGTTCCCGTTACGAGTCATGGCTTACTGAAGGTTTTTTTTAGTGGGAAATCAAGTTGAATGAAGATGTGATGTAGCTGTTCTGGATTCTGTATTCTTTTGGAACGCTCGTAGAATTTTGTTCTAACAGAAAAAGGCAAAATATGAGAGCTTATATACTCTATGAAGGGAAGCTTATAGTATTGCCCTTAGATGGAATAAGTCTTTTCATAAGAAGGTGGATTTGCCTTGGCCAAAGCACTAACCATGTTAATTTATTTTGAGGAGGTTAAGTATATGTGTTCTCATGATGAGTTTTCTTATATTCATTTCCTGCTTGATTCCTCTGTAGCGTTTTTCCTAGAATTTAAAAAAATGTATTAACTGAGTCCTTGTTGTTATCTTGCTTTAGAGGTCAATTTGGGCTTTTACGTTTTAGCGGTTCTTATTTCTGGTTACAGGACTTTATTTATTAATGCCTTTTCTTGCAGGATAATCCATGGAATGAGATCAGATGTTGCAGAAGTTGTTGAAGCAGATGAGTTTGAATACAAGGATCCTGTTGACGGTTCTGTCTCTAAGCACCAGGGTATTCGTTATCTCTTCAAGGATGGTTCACGACTGGTATATGCCTTCAACTTATAATTAGCAGTTGTCGTTTCCCCTTTGGCACTTTATCGTGCACAAGTTTGATTATTGCTAGGAATTTGATTCCTTTTTGACTCTAGATCCATCTTCTACAGATTTGCATTTCTTTCGCGGTGGAAATAGTTAAAAAAAAAAATTATAACTAGCCTCCCCTAAATACAGGGGAGAGAGTATTCCTCACACGATATAATTGTGACTTTGTCACTGGAAATGACTTAAGTAACTTGCTAACTCTCCTCAACTTCCTCCCTTGGAACCATTTTTTTCTATTGCTTAAAGTAATTAAGAGACTTCAGTAGCGAAATGAAACAAATTGTTTTAAATGTCTTCATTTATACAATCCAGGTATTCCGCCTCTCTGGAACTGGTTCTGAAGGAGCAACAATTAGGCTCTATATCGAGCAGTATGAAAAGGATTCTTCAAAGACAGGAAGGGACTCGCAAGAAGCACTTGCTCCTCTTGTAAGAAACCTCTTCAATTTTCTCTCTCACTGAAATGGAATCATTTTGGTTGTGATTTGCTTGATGGAATTGCCTCTCTCTGTTTTAGGTGGATGTGGCTCTGATGCTTTCAAAGATGCAGGAGTTCACTGGCCGATCTGCCCCGACTGTTATCACATAGATAACTTTGCTGAGTTATAATACATTGATATATTACAAGCTCAAGCGAGGAATAATGAAAACGCTTATGATCTGTCCTTTTTGTATTGAGTTGACGCAGAGCTCTGCCAAGTTATACACTGAAAGGTGATTTGGCATGATTTAGCAATTTTGGTTTTGGTTCATGCAACAGGTAATAAAAGCTGATACTGATAATGTTTTTACTGTAAGAATGATTTGTTGGGTGTCAGCTTTTGGTAAGGATGTAGTTTATTGCCAGCTCTTGACCGTCAAAATTTGACATCTGAGTCAACTAAGAGTTTGAGAAAAATTGACCTGATTTTTGTTGGTGTAGGAAATGAAGGGGCCGTTTGTTTCGCGTAAAAGTCCGTAATTCGTAAATGACTTACAACTCAGTTACAATTATGGCGTTTGTTTGGACCGTAATTCGTAAAAGACTTACACAACCCAATTACCCCTCACTTGCAACCCAATTACCACTCACTTACAGCTCAGTTACAGTTCACTTACAGTTAATTTTGTGATCATGCAAATTTGTATTATTTTTTTATGTTAATATTAATTTTTTGAATATTTAACATTTTTAATATTTATTTGCAATATTAAAACTTTTTAAATCACCAAATAGTTAATTTTGTGATCAACTTTTTCACTTACGACTTACACATTACGACAACCAAATACTGTAAAGCACAATACACTTTTTCACTTGCAACTTTATATTACCAACCAAACACCATAAAGCTTAAATGCATGTAACTCATTTACAAATGTAAAAGACTTTACTAATTATAATTTACGAATTATGGCCAATTACGACAACCAAACAGACCCGAAGTGTAGAGCTAATGAGGTACCCCGAATCTCACACACGGAAAAATTGTTCTTTGTTTTTAAGAAATTTCACCAGCTTGGAAATTTGTGCTTGGACTGGTTCATCTCTATCTTTATTATTTTTATTTGCATTTAATTGACTATAAATGTTAAGAGCACAAAGGGGTTTGCTTCTCATCCTAATTTCTCCTTGTAAGGGCATATTCGATTTCAAGAGTCTTCATCCTACGCGCGTGGGCTTACAGCTGTAGCTATGATCTGATGCTCACAGTAAACTAAAACACAACCACGACCACAATACTTATTTATTTATTCAATATATATATATATGGGAAAAGTGTTCCTAGTAGGTCTCCTTAGATTGTAACCTAAGAAGACGGCCTAAAATTTTAACATCCCGATTTTTTTTTTCACGATCCGACCGCACATTATCATATCCATGTTATAAGATGCACTCATATAAAAATTCACGTGATTTGAAGTTTGTTTACTCTATTTTCTTTGGGTTCAAACATTAACGGTTTTTAAACAGTAGAACAAAATAGAACGATTAGATCAATGAGTAAATGAATTTCAAATCACGTGATTTTTTATATGCATACATCTTATAACATGAATATGATAATGTGCGGTCGGATCGTGAAAAAAAGTTGGGATGTTAGAGTTTTAAGCCGTCTCCTTAGATTACAATCTAAGGAGACCTACTAGGAGCACTTGACCATATATATATATATATATATATATATATAGGGCTTACTGTACCTCAGCCTGCGGGCTGAGAGAGTTTCTCAGCCTGCGGGACGTGGCTGAATATATGCCACACATCGGTCGCAGAGTGTGAGCGCCAAAAAAATCAAAAAACCCCGCCTAAACAATCGTGAAACAAATTGACAAAAATACCCCTTTTATATGACGACAGCGACTTCTAGCATTGAAAAGTAAAAAAATATTCCATGGTCGCATACTTAATACAGAATAAAGAATACCGGAGGAAACATGCTATCGTATAGCAATGCGACCTCCTTCAGTACTGCGACCAAAGTCGCAAACTTCTTTCTCATTACGATGGTGATGACGAGGATTAGAAGTTTAAAAAAATATTCTCATTACGATGGTGATGACGAGGATTAGAAGTTTAAAAAATTGTATTTTGTTTTTTTTTAAATATATATAAATCTGTTTTCTAAAGTTAATTGTGTGAATTACATTTTTTACTACTATGTCTTGGTTGAAAATGCTGTACAATTGTTACAAACCTTCATTTTAAATATTTTACGCTAAACGAATATACTGCGACCTTGGTCGCAGTTAATAATTATATTACTTCACCCTTATAAATTTTTAAAATGAAAGGTTGCGACATTGGTTGCAGTTGCTGGACGCAGACTTAATAAATACACTGCGACCTTGGTCGCAGTTGCTGGACTTTAGTCTTAATCAACAACAACACTGCTACCTTGGTCGCAGTTTCTGACCGTAGTCTTAATAAAATAAACGACCGTAGTCTTAATAAAATAAACTGCGACCTTGATCGCAGTTGTTGGTGTTTAGTCTTAATAAAATACACAGCGACCTTGGTCGCAGTTGCTGGTCTTTACTCTTAATCAACAACATCACACCTTGGTCGCAGTTGGTGGTCTTTATAAATAATCAACAACAACACTGCGACATTGGTCGCAGTTGATGGCCGCAATCTTAAAAAAATAATCTGCAATCTTGGTCGCTATTGCTGGTCTTTAGTCTTAATCAACAACACTGCGACGAGGTGACACGTCACCGCAGCAGTTGCTTAGTCGCAGACTTTGGTCACAGCGTCGACCCTGGTCGCAGTAGTTACTGTTTGCAATGTATCTTATGCGACCTTGGTCGCAGTGTCATCTATGGTCATAGTTGTTTTGTTTGCAATGCATGGCTGCGAAAAAGTTCGTAGTTTATTAAAAAAAACAAATATGCTTTTTATTTATGTCCAGGTATTTATCTCCAGGCATGTGCAAATGATACAAAACGATCTCTTATACAATAAGATTGAGTGTTACAAATACAGCAGTACAAAAGAAGACTAAACATCAAAAAAATCCCTTGTTGACTAAGAGCAATCTTCTTCTTGAGGTCTGGTGGCAGCAGAATCAATAAGATTGAGTGTTACAAAGAAGACTAAACATCAAAGTAGCCAAGAAGACTAAACATCAAAAAATCCCTTGTTGACTAAGAGCAATCTTCTTCTTGAGGTCTGGTGGCAGCAGAAACTAAACATCAAAGTAGCCAAGAAGACAAAACATCAAAAGAGCCAAGAAGAGCCCTTGTTGACTACTAAGAGCAATCTTCTCCTGGAGGTCTGGTGGCAGCAGAATCTTTCGTTTATGAACCTCTCTTCACCAGAAGGTTATCCAGTGAGCATGGAGTTTCCTCGATGTGACTTCTGGGGTAAGAGAGGGAGAGTGAGACCTCACAAGGTATGCTACCCACCACTATATCCACCACATCCCCCGCCGCCATACCCACTCTGACCATCCGTTACCAGCAAGCTTGACTGGTGCATCAAGTCAGAGCAGATCTCGGTGAGGATTAAGTCCTCGTCAGGGATCATGACTTCTTCCCTTGTGAACGACGAGGACCATGACTTCTTCCCTTGTGGACGATGAGGTCTATGACTTCTTCCCTTGTGGACGAACATCGATCAAGTTCGTCAATAGGGTCATCTTCATCCATGGAGGCAGGCCCCTGTTAGAGACTCTGAAGAAGACGGAAATTCTCAGAGTAATTGCTCTCGAAAGAAAACAGTCTAATTATGGACTGTTAAAGGGAGAGGGTGAGCCCTATTTATAGGCAGCCCATAATAACCATAATTAATGGTTCATTAATCAGAATCATCGGCATTAATGGTCTCCAACCGCCAGCGCCGGTTTGGCATTAAAAGACATTAACGCCTAAACCCAATGAAGAACCGACGCGTAGACAACCGTTTCGGGAAACAACGAATGGTGCGGGGTTCGTCAACATAGACTTGACGTTAAAAGATCTCATAAAATCTTTATGACAGGTCGCGTCTCACGGACCGACTCCAAGTCGCATCAGACAACAGACAACTTTTCATTTTTCATTTAGATTCAAAAAATGACTTAATCCAAAAAACAACACTTAATAAAACAACACTTACTTAACGTACTGCGACCAAAGTCGCAGTCCACGTAATGCAACCCTAGATTGCAGTTGCTGGCCATCTTTATCAATAACAACACTGCGACCTTGGTCGCATTTAACCATGTACACTGCGACAAAAGACTTTGGCTAAGGTCGCAGTTTAAATGTACAATGCGACCAAAGACTCTGACTACATTATATTCAAAAAAATTAATTACTTAACGTACTGCGACCAAAGTCGCAGTCCATGTAATGCAACCCTAAATTGCAGTTGTTGGCCATCTTTATCAATAACAACACTGCGACCTTGGTCGCATTTCACCATGTACACTGCGACCAAAGACTTTGACTAAGGTCGCAGTTTAAATGTACAATGCGACCAAAGACTCTGACTATATTATATATAAAAAAAATAAATTATAAAGTAGAATTTTATCGCAGGCTGAAAAGATTGATCTGAAAAGATTTTATATTTTCAAAAAAATTTTTATCCCACGCTGAAAAGGAGAAACTAGATCTTACAAAAAAGAGGTAAAGAAATAAGGCGAAAAGTAATTTATATCCTATAAAGAGCGGCAAAATAAAAGGGGGAAAAAATAATAATAAACAATAAGGAAAAGTTATCATAAGGGGTATTTGGTAATTTAACTTCTCCCTAAAAGCGGGCCGCAAGTCAGTGAGGTGACAAATCGAGCCACGTCACCGCAGACTGAGAGAGTACTCTCAGCCCGCGGGCTGATATACATTTTTCTCATATATATATATATATATATATATATATATATATATATATATATATATATATAAATTATTTTTTACTTGCTTGCAACAGAAACTGCAGCTTATCTTGGACTTGTGAGATCTTCCACAACTCCCTTCGTTTGATGCGTATAATTATGTAAATGGGTTTATTTAAATACCAAGTGGTTTTATTTAATTGTACAGTCAGGAAGTCATTAGCTTTCATGAGGTTTATTTACACAATCAAGTATCTTAAAATAGTCTCCGCAACTAGGCTTCCCTCTTATAACTGGCTATAGTTAGAGAATTCGTTTTAGAAAGAGAGAAAATAAAAATCAGAGGAGAAGAAATATCTCCTCGTCACAAACCACAGTTCCATAAATTTCCTCCTCTCTTATAATTTTTGCATGACAAATAGAAAAAATAACTTTTATTTTTTTAGTAAAATCGAGTTACACGCAGTTCTAACAGAGGAAAAAACAAACAACATAAAGAAACTACAGAACGTAGATAAATGAAATGAAAGAAGAGAAAAGTGGTGACCTTCTCAAACCCCGCTTCTTCCCTTGGAATTCCTTGGAAAAACCCCACTTTGAAATGTGTCTCTCTGTCTCCCCTGCTGATGCCTGTCTCAATCTCTGACTCGACTTGTTAGATCTGATTAAAGACTTTGAGGGGTTTGTGGCATCAGATTCTGCAAAGCCAGCACGACATCGAGATCTGTGACCGGGGCGGCGACTGGCTGCAGCGAGATCGAGAGGCTGGGGCAGCGACTGTCTGCGGCGAGATCGAGATCGAGATGCTAGGGCACCGACTGGCTGCGGCGAGATCTGGCGAGCTCTTCCACTTCATCTTCACGCTCTCGAGTCAACACCTTGTCAACAAACTCCGAAATCCGAACCAAAACCTTGCCGATCGACCGCTTGCCTTCACGAATCATAGGATCGGAGTTCCTTGCTGAATGCGGGCGTGATGATGGCGGCGGCGGTGGTTGGTTTTGGTGTTTAGGAGGTTGAGGAGTGGGAGGGGAAGAAGAGGGGAGGTTGGAGAGAGAGGATTCGAGGGCGGAGGCGCGACGGGGATGAGGGAGCGGAGCACAGAGTCAAAGAGTGGAAGGAAGAGTCTCCAAAAAAAGTAGTCGCGAGCAAAAGAGTCGTAAAGGAAGAAGCTAAAATGGGAAATTAATGATGGGATCGAGGAAGTTAACCCTAACCTTACAGGTGTTCACTTTTTTTTTTTTTGGGAATTAATGCCCTGTCATTTTGTCATTTATACACTTTAAATCTGAGCCATATATCCTTTCATCCAACGTTTAAAAAATTGAGAGGGAATAGTTGCCCTCTTGAGAGGAGAATAGACCCCCTGTGTGTATGAGAAAAATGTATCTCAGCCGTCAGCTGAGAGAGACTCTCTCAGCTGTCACTTCAATATGATCGCAAACTTACTGCAACATGGTCGCAGTTCACTGTAACATGATCGCAGTCCTAAAAAATCATATATTTTCAGTGTAATTAAGACTGTAACGATGGTAGCAGTTCTCAGAAAAAGACTGCGACCTTGATCGCAGTCCTTAAAAAGACTGCAACCATGACAGTAGTTCTCATAAAAACACTGCGACTTAATCACAGTCCTCATATAAAACTGCGACCATGGTATCAGCACTCAAAATTGTGACTATCTCAGCTGGTAGCTGAGGTACAGATCCCTCTCTCTCTCTCTATATATATACACACACACACACACACATGAGGTTTCCGTACCTCAGCCGCTAGCTGAGAGTTTCTCAGCCGGCGGGACGTGACAACATAATAGTCACACATTTGTCAAAATTTTTGACGGGACGTGGCAACATAATATTACGAAGTGTGAATACGTAATATCGTGGAGTAGCTCCAATATCGGATGTCAGTCTACCAAACTATACAGTTCTCTTCTCAACATGCAAAAACCATCAAAATCACATTTATATCTATCGACATGGTCAAGCATCATTTTTTATCTTGGAGATTGAACAATCAACAGTTGAGCTACTAGCACTCGTTTGTGCAAACTTCCTTCCTTGGACAGGGAATTACTGCTTCATCTATTTGATTTGCTCTCTCGTTCCAAGGGCGGTATATATTTAACTTTTGAATATTCTAAAACTACGTTTAGTTCTTTGGCATTGCCTTCACTCAAATCAAATCTCTTTCGGGTTCCCTCTAAACATTAGAAATTTAATTTCTGATCTCATGTAGAACTCTTTTTTCTAGCTATTATTATCTCCACCCTGACAAAAATTTGTCTCATTTGCATTCCTGCATGAGTATCATGTTGACCCAACAAGCTATTAAAGTTTGAACAAGTCGGATGAAACTAAATTTGGAGATGGATTAGAGAAGTCTACATTGATGAGTAATAATATTTACTTTATGTATAAAGATTTTTATTTGTAAAACTTTGATCTTTCTAAGAGGTTTCTAAAGTCTTATAGCATAAAAAACTTCTCTTAATAGATAAATTTTAAAACTTTTTTGCAAGCTATAATAGTACTTCTCGATAGTACGTAGATCATCTGCATAATGTCAATTTCATTTACATTTAAAATTTTCTTAATTATATTGTTGTATACATGATTTGGTTAGAGTATTCGGAGAAAAGACAAAAATTGAAATAAATAGGTTGTAACATCAATGAAGTGATAATAGGAGAATATTAAAGAAACCATTTTTATAATGAGAACCTAAAAACGATTGAAAACAAATAACCAAAAGCTGGAAAGGTAATTAAATCATGTTTTAAAACTAACTTTAGATTGCCTTAGATAATGAGATAATAATAAAGATAAAAAGCATTTAACAAAGAGACTGTTTAGCAAGATTGCAGTGGATAATTCCTAGGGAATTTATCCATGCACCAAAAATGTGGGGAATTAAAAAAAAAATTAGAGAGATCAAAGCAGAGCAAATACTAAGACTTACGTGAAAACTCAGAGAGAGAAAACCACAGAGAAAGGAGGGGGGGGGGGGGGGGGGGGTTTATTATAATTCAAAAAAATTACAATGGTGATCGTTCCAATCTCAATGCTAGGGTTTCTAGATTTTGTGATCCTCCGCTTTACGTTGAAAGGGGTCAACTATTTATACAGGTAGGGTCTACATAAGGCTACAGAGTTCAACTCTTTTTAAACATCTATCCAAGTTTAACCGCTTATCTTGGCGACGGTTAGAGCCGAACATCTTGATTTGAATTAATTGAACGTGTGTTCATCTTTATCTTGGGGGGTCTATCCTGCTATAGATATGGTTGATCTGCTCCCGGACCGTAACCATCATGTTTAAATGGAGATTTGGCTTAGAGATAAAGATTCTCATAACCGATTCTATCTACTTCTTATAACCATCTGAACTACTCGGAGTTTGAATTGGATCTGGACTCTTCTTCAGAGGTTCTAGAGAAGGTTACATGTCACACATCCACCGAGAGATTAGATGGACATTTATTATGGGGTTGGAAACTGATACTACAGATGCCCCCTCTGCTTCCCTCTCTTTGGCGAGTGGTCGGGAATGTGTCCTCCGGAACTCCGAGAGAAA
Organism: Agave tequilana; assembly: GCA_038442645.1. Lineage (NCBI taxonomy): Eukaryota > Viridiplantae > Streptophyta > Magnoliopsida > Asparagales > Asparagaceae > Agave > Agave tequilana. The sequence continues at coordinate 29,500 of JAVJIF010015887.1, forward strand.
GAGAGAGGAGCAGACTTCTTGGGCTTAGCCTCAGGCTGCTTATGTCGCTTCAATTTTGTCTTTTAGTGGCGTGCGTGACTCTACAAGCTGGCTGAGTTTTAAATGCGCGTCCAATCCATTACAACATCGATCAGGTATCTGTTGCTTTTGATGGAGCGCGACACTCGAGATTGGTAATGTGAATCTGGCGCGACGACTTTGATCTTATCTATGGCGACACGTGTATGATCCTAATCATAGAGTTGCACATTCTCTTAGGATTTAAAAGCGACGCTCTCAGACCCTGGGCATTATCCCAAATCTTTGAGTTTTCTGCTTCTTTTTCTTAGTCTTCTTCTTTTTTTTTTCCAAATCTCCTTCGTGTTCATATTCTCTGGTTTTCTGGTCTCTATTGCTCTCTTAACTTTTGTTGAGATGACGAAGGGAGGCAAGTCTGCGCGGTCAGAGGCACAGGCAAAGGAAAAGCTACGACGGAGGAGAAGGGGAAAAGATCTTCTCATCGTATTAGGGTCGGCATGAACTTCGATCCTAAGATCACCACGCGCCATAGCCAGAGGGAGGTTGATGAATACTTGACAAAGCATGGTGTTGAACTCTCTCCTAGGATCAAAGTTGAGTTCTGTCCTCAGGACACTGAGTTGTGTTAGTCCCTTCCCAACGGTGGAGTTTAGATGCATCCCCAGGTCCTGGCACTGGGTTGAAGCTGCCAATGACGAAGTTCGTCTGTAGCGTTCTAGATTTCTACATAATTACCCCTTCGCAGCTGTCGGGGTTGCATGGCGAACAATCCTCGGATTTGAGGCTCTTTGCATCCTGAGTGTCCCGGACGCGTGCCAACAGGAAATCTTCAGCGTTGCCTACTCGTTGAGGAAGACTAGCTAGGACGCTCGCTACTTCGTGCCCAAAGTAGGTGTGAGAAAATTATTGTAAACATAGTGGATAATGGCCACGCTATATGGGATACCGTGGTCCACGTGACCGGTCCGTGGGAGGCCGAGTCGGTGGATGAGTGTGATGTCCTCCCGACCACCTAGAATCTGGGTCCGCTCTCAGGGGGAAGTGTCACTCCATGGATATCGAAGTGAAGCTACGGAAGCTGGTGGCTATCAACTACAATCATCGCAACTGGAGCTGGCTTCTGGACACGAACAGATCTCCAGTGCCCCTAGTCCTCCCGAGGGTGCCCACTTCGGGCAAGAGCTGGCCCGCCCCCGAACCGGGGTCCTCTGCTCCAGAGAAGAGCCAACTGGTCGTCCACCTCGGAAGGTTAAGGGTCCTGGGGCGGATGGTTCCGTCAAGAAGAAGAGGGCCCTTGGTAAGCCTTCGTAACTTCCCGAGCCATAACCATCATGTTTAAATGAAAATTTGGCTTAGAAATAGAGATTCTCATAACTGATTCTATCTCCTTCTAATCACCTGAACTGCTCGAAGTTTGGATTGGATCTGAACTCTTCTTCAGAGAATCTGGAGAGGGCTACATGTCACACATCTACCGAGGGATTAGATGGACACGTGTCGTAATCTCATGAGGTCTAAACCTAACCACTACATAGATTTTTTTCTTTTTTCAATTACTTTCCTTTATACTCCCTCCGTCCGGGAAATAGTGTCTTTTTTAAAAAAATTGTCCTAAATTAGTAGTCCATTTTGAATCCCAATACTACTTTTATCATTCCCAATATAGAGTATGAAGTAATACCCTTACGTTTTCTCTTTATAACAAAAATGCCATCCTTTCTTTCTCTTTATAACAAAAACATCCTTCCCAATGCAAGGATAAAATTGAAAGTTATCTAAATATACCACACTCAATACCCTTACCTTAATCCACGTGTCCGGTCAAAAACAGTCTACTAAAAGGGACGGAGGGAGTAATCTCTTTCATTCTTTTGTTTTTTTTTGTTTTTTTTGTTTTGATGATATTACATCACACAATCTGAAGCTGTCAACGTCAATCCCCAACAAGCGACCAGCCTTGGGGCGGGCTGATCCCAGTAAGTACACAAGGACACAACAGTCAACGGTCTCTTCAGGGAGCTGACGGAATCGAACTAACACCAGAATTTGACCACGCACGCATGTGAATCAAAACCTAACAAAAAAAAAGGGAAAATTTCACCTTTTTTTTAATTCGTACAAGCCCGTCAATTTCCGACTTGTCGTCAAACTCAAAGGGTAGCTGCTGAGAAATTAAGCAACTTCGATCATCGTGAAAGCACAAACAAACACGCTATATATACTTAATTTGGTGATTGAGCAGGTGTTGACGAAAAATTAAGTCTTAATCACGTGATAAAATTCGAATTCTAGAGGAAAACCCCAGGTTGACTTAAAATGTCATGGTGGGGGCTCATCAGCTGGTTGTGCATTAATACAATTCATTGAGAAGTGTGACCCCAATGATTGAGGTAAATTTGTTGTTTATCAATGAATAATTAATTATTTAGGATGCTTGAAATTATGGGTATGAAAAATATTACTCTTTTTAGACTCTACATATACTCTTTTTTAATGTACTTTGCACCTTGTTTTGTCTTTTTCCAGAAACTGGGACACCCGGAGAAAGAAAAAAATCTAAGGAGGTTAAATAGAAATTTTCCGTAGTTTAAAGAATATTTACCTATTTATTGATATAGGGCACAATGGAATTGTTGTATAGAAGAGGGTAAATTATAACTAAAACTTGTGGCAAGATTAAAAATTAAGTCAGAAAAGAATCTTAATGTGGACATTCTTCCATTTTTAAAATTATCTATATTTAAAATCTTGGGTATTAATTGCCTCAATAATTAAAATAGTATACAAGTTCTTTGCAATTAGTCAAGTCAAGGTGGCACCTTGCAATTAGTCTCTTATAGTCTTATTACATGTGTCTTTGAGCCATTTGCAAGGAAAGAAATGGGTAGTTAGTTTGATGTCATTCTTTTTCATGCAATAAATTATGTAAGCGTATATTGCCTTGTAAATTGCCGTATATATTTCTTCAATGATATGATTTTTATTTAATAAAAAATGAACTGCATTGAAAATAAGGGCTGTTGCTTCTTCCTTTTTTTTTGCCAATCTCTCTTGCATTCTTGCAATTAAAATGTAATAAAACCGGTAGTTAAAATAAGAGGCAGCAACCTATTAATTCAATGCATTCATATCACATTTGACTATATAATAACATTGACTTTAATACAAGAACTTACATCTCTGCTCACATAATTCTTGCAGCAACCTATTAATTCAATGCATTCATTATCATTTGACTATATAATAAAATTGACTTTAATACAAGAACTTACATCTCTGCTCGCATAATTCTTGCATGGAAAAAGAATGACTACACCAAATAAACTATTGCTAACATTTTATGAACATGATAATTCTACTCACAACCCATATTCTTTTTCTTTATTCTCTCACTTGCAAACATGAAGTATCAAAATAATCAAAGATTACTATGCTTCAAGATTAATCATCTTAATGATCATGATCTTAAAGCCCCGCGGTAAAGGGCACCCCAGCTGCAGAGATCCAAGAGCCACCACCCAAGAAACTCCCAACAGTGAATTTAGAAGCATCAGATGCAGTCATAATATGGTAACCAGGCCACTTGACTCGACTAGCAGTCCCAGCTCCGGCGCCAGTGTTCATGTACTCTCCGTAGTATAAAGTGCTCAGCCCAAAGTTGCCATCCCACTCTAGCCAGCCTGCCGGTTTATCGCCCCGCTGATCGCCGATTTCATGACCACGGTCCTTGAATACGCCTTCCACGGCCGACCAAGATATGACTGGGTTGATCCCAGGCTCCCAGCTGCTGCAATGTTTGAATCATGGATTGAAATACCTGTGTTCTCGTTAGGATCGGAGCGTCCTTGGGCGGTAACGGTGTTTTGTTGGCCGGCTAATGGTTGTCTCAGGTACATGTTACAGTTCTGGAAGACTACAACAGCGTCGCCGAAAATGAAGTCAACGGTGCCGTAAATGTTGCAGTTGCGATAGAACTGGCGCTGGGAGTAGACGTAGAGGGTGTCTTGGTAGCCCTCGAAGCTGCAGCGGTAGAAGACTGAGAGGTCAGATCCTGACCGGAGGGCGACTGCCTGGTGCTTCTGCGGGCCGGCCGTGTTCCGAAAAGACATGTCCTGAGCGATGAACCCGCTGCCGGTGACGGCTGAGAAAGAGATTGAAGTCAGTATTTTGCTTAACATATCACGCAAGCCTTTAGGAAATACTGAAGAATTGTTTTGTTTTTTAATTATATATTTTAGTTATTTTTACCTGCGAGTCAGTTTAACGATCAGGGATTCAGGGTGATGTGGAAATGCCTTGACTTATAATAGCAATATAGCATATGTGACATGAATGGAGAAAAATCAAAATTAAAACATCATTTCATATTGAATACCGTAGATGTCAAAAGTATTTTTGAATTTTAAAAGAATGAATATTAAAATATTAAAGTTCAAATGGTTGATGGTTTCTTTTTTGCCAATAGTGCTAAAATAATACAAAGTTAGTGTGACTCTTTTCTACATTTTCAGCGGAAGAACTATTATCTGTTAGGTCAAATCGGCCAGCTAGCTGTGGAGACAAATAACTGAATACATAAATATAGACTAATAGCTTATCTAAACTAAAAACTTAAACTGATAAGTAGAGTCTAACTTTCTATTTATGCACTTCAATTTTTTATTCAAAATAACCGACGTGAGACTATTCAGTTCACATATGACTCAGCAATCTCTTTCTTTGTGTGTTATCTAGCACAAAACAGCTTTATTGTGATTTCTTGTACCCCTTGGACTTATAAAATGATTAAAAAAACTATATCTAGTGAATATAAACGGGTAAATTTAAAGAGACCAAACACTCTTGTACTATCAATATTTGGAAGAAAATTTGTTATTGAAATGAGTTAAAAAACCTTGTTGGTCAAAAGAATATACTAGAAAGTATCCCATGCAATCTTCAAAGATTAGGCAGAAAAATCTTCTATTATAGGAGTTGTAGAAACATAACTATACACACTAAGATATGACATAACTCTAAACATATTACCTTAGATTTGCCAGCAACTACCATATCTTATGATATAAAGTACTTGGTATTTTCTCTTAAATTCAATATAAAAAATAGTTTTCTACTCATTCAGTGAACAATGAAGTTTTCTTTTAGAAAAATTCTAGCACTATGAAGTTTTCTATAATATACCGAGATAAAATTGCTTATTATCTATAAGATAAAACTATTTCGAGATGTATCCATTACAAGAGAATATCAGGACCGTATACTTACCAACTGTTGCAGAATTGAAAGTAGTTGAACCGTCTTGTACATTCTTGCTGCCCGTAACGATTGTAGAGCCAATTCCATCACCGATCAACATCAGATTCTTCGTTTTGATCTGAACGTTCTCATTGTAAGTTCCAGCCTTTACATGGATCACAAATCTTGACCCACTACTTAGCCCACTAGAGGCTGCAACAGCTTCTGATATGGTCTTGTAATTTCCCGAACCATCTTGAGCTACGACAAGGTTGGCTTTTACGCTCGAAGATTGAAGAAGTTTGCGGTCAGCCGCAGATACCCACGACGGGAAACCATCAGAGAGCAATTTACGGTTACCGAAAGAGCTAGCTGAGGCCATGGCCTTGTTAATGGCAAGTGAGTTGCTAAGGGACTCAGATATGTTGTTGGTCATGAATGGTGAATTTGGCAAGTGTAAGGATGAGTTGAGCTCAATGAAACCGTTCTTGCATGTTTCATGGTTCGCAATCGCAGCGCTGAGCCACGTTTGCGAATCCTCGTGAGATGAAGATGGGTTCATCGAGCGGTTGAGTTGACTAATGGTGTCCTCGCAGAGCACTAAGCAATCAGCCCATGCAGCCTTGGCTTTCTCATCGAGCGAGCTTAGGTCCATAGTCGACGCTAGCTGATGGGTCAATGCAATTCGGTCCATGGTAGCTTGAAGGGCAAGATTGCGGAAACTCGATATGGTTTTGGTCTCGGAAAATTGAGAGTTCGTGCTCATGAGAGAGTTACATACTTGAGGGTAGGGAGTTTGGTTGCATGATAGTATGGGTGCACTAGTTGCAGCCCTAAGAGCGATGAGGAGAGAGAGGAAGAGAAATTGAGCAAAAAGTTGTTGCCATGTTTGTGAATTTGCATGCACTAGCTAGGGTTTGCTAAAGGATGATGATGCTAAGTTTGAGTTGGATGAGTGAAGGGAGATGGAGTATGGCCATCTTTTTATAGGCAAACGAGTGGTGAAATTGCACGTTGTTACATGTGAACGCAGTCGGTGGGCTTGGAATAATGTAGCTAGGGTTTACGTGAGCAGCGAGAGGACATGCAGTTCTAGACTTTGGAGAACATTTTGCTTTAGCTTAGTTAGTGAATTACGTTATGTTGTCCAAAGACTGGAAATTAAGGGGTCAATTGTTTTGAAAAACATTAGTCAAGAATTTTTGTAATATCAATAGTTCTAATTAAACATTTCATTGGAATATTCCATTTGCAAATTTCTTGTAGGAGGAAAAAGATTGATCCAAAAAATTAAAGAGGTGATTAACTTGAACTGGTTATCTTTTGCCTCTAAAAACGTGCATTAATTTGTTTCTGGGAGCCTGTTTATTTGACTCTAACGTCGAAGTATAGGATGAGTTGTCCTTTGGATATAGTGCCTACTAGCCTTGTATGTAAACTAACTGTTTCTTTTTTTTTTTTTTTTGAGTAGATATGTAAACTAACTGTTTGAAATTAGGAAACCAAATAGAAAATAATTACAAAGTAAAAAGTCAAAAAAAAAAATAGTGATCTTGTCCTATCTTTTGTTTGCAATGCATCTTTGAATTATTGGAAGTGGGAGGAAAATGGGAAGTCGGAGCCAGAAATATAAAAGTGTGTTGGGAAATTGAGATTTGTAGAAATAAGTTTTCGATGTTTGGTTGTGATGTGAAAGTGTAAGTGAAAAATATATTGTATTTTCTAGTGTTTGGTTACTAATGTGGGAGTGGAAGCGAAAGCTTAACCATAAAGTTGACCACAAAATAATATTAAATTAAATATTATTTTTGAGGTGATATTTTTGAAATTTAATTGGACTGTAAGTGGAATCTATATTACATCAAAAGTTAATGTATTAAGTTACAATTTATTACAAGTGAGATTTACATACCACGAAATTAACTGTAGCACTTTGAATATGGGAAAATAGTAATGTAAAAAGGAGGGATAAAAGGAAAAAGGTAAAAAGAAAAAGAGTTTCCCATTTTCAATTCAAAAAGAATAAGAGAAGTGGGAAATGAGTTTTCCCACCACTTTCATGAATCCAAGCCCGCCCTAAATCTTGCTTATGATTTCAAAAGAATGAAATGAGGGAAAGTAAACTTGTAACGTAACAACATGGAAAATGGACGAGTAGACATTGACGTTCAATAATTAAATAAAAAGCATTATCTGATGAATGCCAAATTAGTAATATGCATTAAAGTATTTTCTATCATAAATAATTATCTGCTGCTGTTTTTCTCACCAGAAGAAGAAAAAGGTTTAACAATTCGCTAAACCTTTATTAGTCAAAAAGGCTGACCTTCAAAAACTAATAAATATAATTATGGACTCATATTAGAATTAACAATTTAGTAAAAGTAAATCTATGATTAGAATTGAATTTTAATAATTTAATAATGACTTCTATGATCCTATGAATGTAAGTTTCTGTACGCTGTAATTTTTAGGGCTTTGATCACACAATTTTCCAGTCAGTCTTAGTATTTCTCCATCTTTCACATATTCTGTTGGCCAATATCCAAGGGGGGACGAATGTGTCTAGTTCAACTGTTATCTAGTTGACCAATCTCACCTACCAGTTTTACAAAATTGCAGAATATTTAGGGACAACTAATATGAAATATCCTAGAAATATTTGCACATAGGAAGCACATAGAAAGAAGCACGTAAGTTTAGAAGTGAAGTAGAGATAAGGTCTCTAAGTTCTTTCAATAATATTCAGTCCAACTATAATACTATATGAGTCGAAATAAATTTTTTTTTTTAAATCATATTTCACCCTTCCCATTACAGAAAATCTTAGGCTTGATGGACTAGAACTGCACTTGCAAGCAGTTAATATTCCATTTCATATTAACAAACAAAACATCATCATCAGTACTATTATGTGACCACGACCAAGAGTAAAATTTTCTCTCTTTTCTACTATTAAAAAGCCATTATTTTCCTTTAGAATGAAATCATGGATAACGATATATGGGTGAAAAAGAAGTATAATAAATCTACAATAGTCTTCTGGAATCCCATCAACTTCATCACTCTCTTTCTCTTTCATTAAGATTCAAATCCCTTTAGCTAATTCATGAGAGAACGACCTAACAAGTAACGTTGACGATCAAGGCAGATCAATCAGAAGCTTTAGCGCGCAACACAAAATTTTCAACCAAAATCCCATGCAAATTTTCCTATCAAAGAACATCGAGAAGATCAGAAATAGCTGTAACTACTTCATGAGATTAGCTTAGAACACCAAAAAAGATTGATTGAGACCTTGAAATTTAATTCAACGTTGAAAGGGGGAGGGAGGCTTAATTGGGCAAGTAACCCATGCATAATAACTAACTAGACCATGACCCATGCATAATAAATTTCCACGTAGGACAAGTCATAATCCTGTGAGTTGTGGTGTCGACCTCAACTGTACTGTATTGGACTTGCTTTCGGGTCGCACTTAGCTAATAAACGAACACAAAAAAGGACTCAATTTTCTTTTCGGGGGAATGTCGCAGTCTTTTTCCAAGGCTCATTGCAGTCTTATCCTTAATAGTTTCATTGCGTGCCTTCAAATATCCAACTTTAGACTTCCGCTTAATATTTAACAAACGTGCCTATTGCATGGTCAAAGCAGCATTTTGCACACCCGATCGCTGTGGCCAGAAAATTCTTACATAACTTAAATTATTCAAATTTATTTCTTCAAGGAGTATTCTACCTTGTCCTGTCGATTGATTATGACACAATATTATCCTTGTTGTAACAAACGGTTTCGAATCCACAAACTGGACAAATAAGATAGAGAGTGATAATTTGGAGAAGAGAGAATTTCTGCATATTATTTACATCAACATATATAAATAAGAAAAGTATATATATTTAGTTTATACTCATGTTTAGAAACAATATAACACATGTCTGTTAAGACCCCTTTCAAACTCACAATGGATCAAACATCGAGAGTTTGGAAATACGCTCGTCGATCGTCTCTCGTCGACGCTGAGTATAGTGAAGACATCGTTCTTCGATCATCTTTGTCGATGGCGGGAATGGTGAAGTCATCGCTCGTCGATGGCGGGAAAGGCGAAGTCATTGCTTGTCGATCATCTCTCCTAGATGGCGGGAATGGTGAAGTCGTTGCTGGTGAGATCTCAGAGGAGGAAGCCTCCGAGCTGGAGGATGAGGGCCGAAGACGGCTGTGGAGGCAAGGGCCGAGGGTGGTGCTATAGTAAGGTGTTGCCAAGGTCGACAATAGCAAAGATGAAGAGATGGCCAGGTGCTAGACACAACTACATGAGCACGGCCTAGCGCAAGATCGTTGATAGCGTAAAATGATGATCATTGGAGGATTTTGAGAGGCTCTGATATCATGATAATTTAGAGAAGAGGAAATTTCTGTATAATAATCATAAAAGGGTTACATCAATATATATAGAAGTGGAGAATGAAGTAAAGAAAGTATACATATCTAAATACAATGTATCACATGTATTACGTCTGTTAATAGAGAGCAACTCATCACAATTAATCACATATAGAGAAAGACAAAGTGCAAAAGATTTAACGTGATTGAATCACGATTGATATACTTTCCTCATTATTGCCTTCTCCAAGAACTCAGAATGTCTCATCCCTAGCCATCTCCAACATCTAACAATTCGAGGCAATGCGTGGCTTTGCATGAAGGTATGATTTTGTCAACATGTTGGTCAAGTTGTTTGCACTACCAATCTTTTTTAGCCTGGATAACCTTGATCTCTCAAATGAAGCTATACCTGACATCAATATATCTGATCCGCTTGCAATGCAACTAATGCTTTGACGACTGAACAACACTTCTTGGTATTAGAATACACTAGAGCTATACTTTGAAGCAAACCAAAATCACTAATCTCTCTCAACCATATTGCTTCTTTTACTCATGCCTTAGTTAACCCTCAGTTAACACAGCATGTACACTGCCTTGGTTATAGACAATGAAACTATCAGCTGTAAGATAGTTATCCAACTAATATTACAGCACGAAGGACTGAATACATAACAAGTATAAGATCTCCTAAGATCCAGACCGCCTGCATAATCTGAATCCATATAACAAACCAACCACAACCTAGATCAATATAACAAACCAATTCGCAACATGAATCCGTATAACCAACTAGCAACCTTTTCCACCATCATTATGATACATCAAACAAATACCTATCCCTCTCAAATACCAAAATATCCATTTCATTCCCTGCTAATGAAATCAGGTAATCATCTAAAATGGCAGGGACGGCTGCAAACTATAGCATACATGATATCCAAACTGCACTTGAATAGGAACAACATATGTACTGCTCTTCCTCCTATGTTTGAGGTGATAACTTTGTCGAAAACCAGAAAAGGAGATTAAGTAGAGTCTTCACATGCTAGGCATATTAAGTATGCCAAAGCTCTCTAATACTTTCATGACGTATTTCTTTGAGACAGAAACAAATTTTTTCTCTCACCTGTCCTTGTGAGCCTCTCCATTTCTAAAATCTTCTTAACTTCTAGATGCTTCATATCAAACTCACTTCTTAGATGAGCTTTCAACGTATCAATCTCAACTGTGTCTCTAACTGTAATCTACAAATCATCAACGTATAAAAAGAAATAAATGAATGAATCATCATTGAGCTTCTGATAATAAACGCAAGTATCCTACAAACTTAACAATTACAATGGCCAATTATAGAAGTGTTGAACTTAAGTACGAACGTTGTGGGGATCTTTTCAAATCATACAGAGATTACTTCAATTTGCAGACATGCTCTTCTTTGTCATCAACAATGAACCTCTCTAGATGATGCATATAATTCTACTCACTAAGCTAACCTTTTCTCTTATAGAAACAAATTTTTTCTCATCCGTTTACTTTGAATCTCCATTCCTAAAATTCTCTTAGTTACTCTCAAGCTCATCATATCAACTCATTCCTTAGCTGATCTTTCAACCCATCAATATCAATCATGTCACTAACTACAATCAACTTATTATCGATGTATAACAAAAATTAAATGAATGAACTATCATTGAGATCATAATGATAAATATAAGTATCATACAAACTCCTTGAATAGCAACGCCCAATCACGAAAGTGTGCACAAATTATTCACAAAATTGGCGCATTATTTGCATAATCTGCGAATAAAACGAGCTGGAGCTTCAGCAGCTGAAAGTGGAGCTTCGGCAGCTGCAGACAAGGAAGCAACAAGCTGAATCTTCTTTCTATACTTTTGCTTTTTGTTTTTTTGTTTTTTTTTTTGTGGTCCTCTTGTGCTTGTGATTTATTTCATAGTTTTAATGAAATGAATGACAGACTGTAAACTCTTTGCTGAGAAAAGGTTTAGCAAATAGTTATATGTGACAGTAAATAGTTTAACAACACACCAACAACTAAGCCATTTGTCCCAAGTATTTGGCGTAGGCTACATGAACCAAAAGAGAATTACGCCAGATCGGACACATGGATCAGCTTTCTCCACTCATTCTTATCGAGCAATATGCCTTCACTAAGACCTTTAGCCTTTATATCTTGTCGTATTACCCCCATTCATGTTTTCTTCGGTCTCCCCTGCGATCTTTTAACTTTTCTTAATTTGATACGCTCTACTCACCGGGCTGGCCATTTGTACGTCTACGGTGCACATGACTAAGTCATCGTAGGCGGTTTTCTCTCATCTTCTCTTTTATAGAGGCTACACCTATCTTAGTACGAATATCCTCATTTTTAACCTTATCTCTCATCGTGTTACCACACACCCAACAAAGCATGCGCATCTCTGCTACACTCATCTTCTGGGTATGATATCTCTTTATACCCCAACATTCTGTGCCATATAAAAAAGCTGGCCTAATAGCAGTCCGATAAAACTTTTCCTGCAGCCATAACAAAGTGTTATGATCACATAAAACTCCTGTTGCGCTCCTCCATTTCAACCAGCCGACTTGAATCTTATAGTTGACCTCACTATTGATCTCTCCATCCTTTTGGATAGTAGAACCTAAGTACTTAAAATGACTACTCATCGGTATTTCTTATCCATCTAGTCTCACAATACTATAATCTCGGATTCCCTATTTACTGAATTTACACTCAATATACTCTGTTTTGGCCCTACTTAATCTAAAACCTCGAGATTCTAGAGTTTGCCTCCATAACTCCAATTTGACATTTACCCTAACTCTCATCTCATTGATTAGGATAATATCATCAGAAAATAGTATACACCATGGTATCTCATCCTGAATAGCTCTAGTAAACTCATCCATCACTATGACAAATAAGAATGGACTCAATGCAGATCCTTGATGCAATCCAATTGTGATAGAAAAATCACTTGTTTGACTCCACAAGTTCTAACATTTGCCACTACTTCATCGTACATGTCCTTGATTATGTCAATATATTAAACAAAAAATAGTTTAATGCATACATAATATTCATCACAGCTACTGCTTGTTATTCGACAATTGGAGGCTGTTGTCTACTTTTTTATTTTCATGTTGTTACGTTACAAGTTTCCCTCTTTAATTATCTTGACATTATAAGCAAGACCTTGCAAACAAACGATAGGAAAATTCACTATCCTCTTCTATAATTGTTACCAACTAATTACTCTCTATTTAGTTTCCTAGTTTAAACAGTTGGCTAAACATGTGAGACTCAAAGTTAGTACAGTCAATCAATCAATGCTAGTTTCTACAGTCTAATTAAGAGGCTCCTGCCAAGAAATGCAAGTTTTTGAGGAAAGGATGATCAAATTAATCACCTAATCTATATCTGCACTTGTAATCTTTTCCCACCCACTACAAATTTTCAAATGGAATATTCCGATGAAGTGTTTAATTAGAATTGTTAATCTTACAAGAATTCTTGAATAATGTTTCAAAACAATTGACCCTTGATTTCCAGTCTTTGGGCATATCTTACGTAATTCACTAGCTATTCATTCAACAAAAATTTTTAGAGCCTAGCTCTACTTCTACACGCGTGATCTCGTTGCTCACGTAACCCTTGCTTCATTATTCTTTAGCCCACCAGCTGCGTTCAGAATTTCAAATTTAATTAACACTAAATAAAAACGTGCAATTCAATACTCATTCGCCTATATAAAGGTGGCCATATGTCCTTTCTCTTCACTCATCCAACTCAAACTTATAAGCATATTCTCTAGCAAAAACCTAGTTAGTGCATTCTTCACAAAATAACATGGCTGCAAGATTCTTGCTCAATTTTCTTCCTCTCTCTCCTCATAGCTCTTAGGGCTGCAACTAGTGCTCCCATACTATCATGCAGCCAAACTCCCTACCCTCAAGTTTGTTACTCTCTCATGAGCACGAACTCTCAATTTTCCGAGACCAAAACCATATCGAGTTTCCGCAATCTTGCCCTTCAAGCTACCATGGACCGAATTGCATTGACCCATCAGCTAGCGTCGACTATGGACCTAAGCTCGCTCGATGAGAAAGCCAAGGCTGCATGGGCTGATTGCTTAGTGCTCTGCGAGGACACCATTAGTCAACTCAACCGCTCGATGAACCCATCTTCATCTCACGAGGATTCGCAAACGTGGCTCAGCGCTGCGATTGCGAACCATGAAACATGCAAAACGGTTTCATTGAGCTCAACTCATCCTTACACTTACCAAATTCACCATTCATGACCAACAGCATATCCGAGTCCCTCAGCAACTCACTTGCCATTAACAAGGCCACGGCCTCAGCTAGCTCTTTCGGTAACCGTAAATTGCTCTCTGATGGTTTCCCGTCGTGGGTATCTGCGGCTGACCGCAAACTTCTTCAATCTTCGAGCGTAAAAGCCAACCTAGTTGTAGCTCAAGATGGGTCGGGAAATTACAAGACCGTATCTGAAGCTGTTGCAGCTTCTGCCAAGCTAAGTAGTGGTTCAAGATTTGTGATCTATGTAAAGGCTGGTACCTACAATGAGAATGTTCAGATCACAACGAAGAATCTGATGTTGATTGGGGATGGAATCGGTGCTACTGTCATTACAGGCAGCAAGAATGTACAAGACGGTTCTACTACCTTCAATTCTGCAACCGTTGGTGAGTATCTGTCATGTCATCCGGCCTTGATATTCTCTTGTACTGAATATACAGCTTGAAATAGTTTTATCTTATACATAATGTGCTACTTTTTGCTAGGAAATTGTATCAACATTCTAAAAGCAACTCCTCTGTTCTTATGAATGATCAGTAGGAACACTTTGCTATAGTGAATTTAAAAGAAAACAGATGTAGGGCCTATTTGTTTCGCCGCAAAATACCGCAAGTCTAAAATGAGAATGGAAAAAGTGAACTATAAGAGGGAAAATATATTGTGTTTTACGGTATTTGATTGATAAAGTGAAAACGTAAATGGGAAAGTATATTGTGTTTTACAATGTTTGGTTAGTAAAGTGAAAGTGTGAATGAAAAATTATAATGTGTTTTACGATATTTGACTGGTAATGTAAACGTGAAAGTAAAAAAGTTGACCACAAAATTAACTGTAGCAGTGATTTAAATATTATACTATTAAATTAAATTTACTATTGAAAATTAAATTTAATAAATTTGAGATAAAATATTAATAATTTTAATATTTTATTTATTACAATAATATTAATAAAATATTACTAAAATATTAACTAAATAAATAATTAAAAATTTGAAGAAAATCTAAAGAACATTAATAAAATTTTAAGAATACTAATAAAACATAAATATTAAAAAAATATTAATAAAAAAAATATAGTTATAATATATATTATAAAGTACTTTTAAATTATTATAATATTAAATTTTATTATAATACTATTGTAATATTATAAAAATATAAAATTAATAAAGTAAAATATAATTATAAATTTAACAATAAATTATTATTATAATATTATTATAACGAATTATTATTACAATATTAACATAATAAATTAATAAAATAATGAAGTATATTATAATATTAATAAAGTAATTATTTATATTAAGAAACAAATAAATTAAATATGTAGTAATTTTATATTGAAGCATATTATTGTTATATCGATAAATTGGTATAAAATATTAAATCTAAATAAAATATTAAGAAAATTGGTATAAATATTAATTAAACAATAAAGTATTAAATAAATAATAAAAATAAAAATAATAAAATATTAAATATTAAAACAATATTAAAAATAATAAAAAACTAAAAATTACAAATATAAAATAATTAAAATTAGATAAGAAATTAAATGTTATTAAATATAAAATATTTAATAATATTAAATTTTATATTGTTTATCTAGTAACTGTTTTGGACTGCAAGTATACTACAAGTGAGATTTAAATGACCACATAATTAACTATAGCAGCTGCAAGTGAGAAAATGTAGGTGTAAGTGAGATTTATATGACCACAAAAATAACTGTAGCAACTGCAAGTGGGAAAATGAGAGTTACATTTTGTAAGTTATTTTGTAACGAAACAAACAGTAGAAAATGAAAAAGAGGTTTTACGATTTACGACTTTCGACATTTTGTGACAAAACAAACATGCCCATAGTCTATTTCATAATAATTGGTAGTTGCTATAAAGTTTAAGACAATATGTGCAAATTTTTGTCAAATCTTAAAGAGTTAGGTGTGTTTTCTATCAATTCCAATCACAGAAGAATTTTTTGCCAAATGTTCGAATATTTTTTTGTGTGTGGAGAAAAAGGGGTACTTTAAGAAGGTTTTTCACGTTCTATTAATAAGATCTTAATGAGAACAATACTGAGGATACATAATAAAGTCAAATCGCAATATGACTCTGCCGAAATTTCAAATATTGCATGCCTGTTTTCTAGTTGACTTTTTCACCAAAAAGAT
Organism: Agave tequilana; assembly: GCA_038442645.1. NCBI lineage: Eukaryota > Viridiplantae > Streptophyta > Magnoliopsida > Asparagales > Asparagaceae > Agave > Agave tequilana. The sequence continues at coordinate 45,660 of JAVJIF010015887.1, forward strand.
TTTTCACTCGTTTCAATAACATCGCTGGAAGAACTTTCGTCCAAATACTAATCATATAGGGGTGTTTGCTCTCTTCAAATTTACTCTGTTATATCCGCTGTAACATTCAGTTCTTATAATCATTTTTTATATATACTGTGGTACATGAAGGCACACTAAAGCTTCAAAACTAGATAATACCCCTTCCCAAGATAAAGTTTAAAAAGAGTTCACACTAACTTGGTCTTCTTTTAGCATTAGGTAGCTTATGTTATTGTTATAAAGTACCCATCAACAATGTTAACTTAATTTTTTTTTCTTTCATTTTTTATTCTTTCGAAATTTAATAATACTTTTAATTCTAAGGAGTTCAGTTGGAAATAAAGTTTTAATTTTTAATTTTTCTCCATTCATGCTATTATAACTCAATGCATTTCCCATTACTCTCATCGTTAAATTGACTCTAACGTAAAAGGCCTAATATAATAAAATGCAAACCATTCCTCAGTATATCCTAAATTCTTGAGTGATATGTTAAGCAAAATACTAACTACAAATCTCTTTCTCAGCCGTCACCGGTGGCGGGTTCATCGCTCAGGACATGACGTTTCAGAACACCGCCGGCCCACAGAAGCACCAGGCAGTCGCCCTCCGATCAGGATCTGACCTCTCAGTCTTCTACCGTTGCAGCTTCGAGGGCTACCAAGACACCCTCTACGTCTACTCCCAGCGTCAGTTCTATCGCAACTGCAACATTTACGGCACCGTTGACTTCATTTTCGGCGACGCTGTTGTAGTCTTCCAGAACTGTAACATGTACCTGAGACAACCATTAGCCGGCCAGCAAAACACCGTTACTGCCCAAGGACGCTCCGATCCTAACGAGAACACGGGTATTTCAATCCATGATTCAAACATCGCAGCAGCTGAGAGCCTGGGATCAACCCAGTCATATCTTGGCCGGCCGTGGAAGGCGTATTCGAGGACCGTAGTCATGAAATCGGCAATCAGCGGGGCGATAAATCCGGCAGGCTGGCTGGAGTGGGATGGCAACTTTGGGCTGAGCACTTTGTACTACGGAGAGTACATGAACACTGGCGCCGGAGCTGGGACTGCTGGTCGAGTTAAGTGCCTGGTTATCATATTATGGATGCATCTGATGCGGCCAAGTTTACTGTAGGGAGCTTCTTGGGTGGAGGCTCTTGGATCTCTGCAGCTGGGGTGCCCTACACTGTAGGGCTTTAAGATCATAATCATTACGATGATTAATCTTAAAGCGTAATTAATATTCTAAATTATTTGGATATTTTGTTTGCAAGTGAGAGAATAATAAAAAAAAAGAATAAGGATGTGTGAGTAGAATTATGTAGGACAAAAGGGTGGGTTAGCTTAGTTAATTTGGTGTCATTCTTTTTCCATGCATGAATTATGTGAGTACAGGTGTAAGTTGCTGTGCTATTTAAGTCAATGATATTATTTTGTCAAATGCAGTGCTTTGAGATTATAAGGTAGCTGTTTCTTTGTTTGACCACCAATTATTTTATATTGGAAGAATGCAAGAGAAATTAGCAAAGGAAGAAACAACCCTTATTCTCAACGCAATTCATTTGACTGAATAATATGATTGACTAAAATACAACTTACAAAGCAATCTGCACTTACATGATTTCTTGCATGGAAAAAGAATGACACCAAGCTAATTTCAGCAACCCATTTTTCTCTCCCTCTCTTACGAATGGGTTCGATCCTGATGTGAGGCTTTACTCATACATGTAACAAGAGACTAACATCAAGGAATCAATAGAATATTAAACAAATATCGCGTGTACTTTTTTGTGGGTCATTTTCTTAACAACCTGAAAATGACTGCGTAGACATTTGTTGAATGACGAGCGTGTTTGAAAGAGCAACTCTAGTACTTTCAGAAAAGGCAGTTGCATGTTTTTTCTCTTGCATTTTTGGGTCTGTTTGGTTGTCGTAACTGGCCGTAATTCGTAGTTGTAATTGGTAAAGTCTTTTACAATTGTAAATGAGTTACATGTATGTAAATTTTACGGTGTTTGGTTGGTAATATAAAATTGTAAAGTAGAAAAGTGTATTCTACTTTACGGTGTTTGGTTGTCATAATGTATAAGTCGTAAGTGAAAAAGTTGACCACAAAATTAACTCTTTGGTGATTTTAAAAGTTTTAATATTGCAAATAAATATTAAAAAAGTTAAATATTAAAAAACTTTAATATTAATATAAAAAATATTACAAATTTATATGACCACAAAATTAACTGTAACTGGGCTGTAAGTGAGTGGTAACTGGGTTGCAAGTGAGTGTTAGTTGAGTTACGTAAGTCTTTTACGAATTACGGTCCAAACAAACGCCGTAGTTGTAACTGGGTAGTAAGTCATTTACGAATTACGGAGTTTTACGCGAAACAAACGGCCCTTGGCGACAGATACATTGCAACAGGCAAATTTAATTAAGAAAAGGGCTAAGAAAACTAATTACAAGAACATATTCATATTGTCCACTCCCTCCTGAGACAACAAGCCTCTAACAGATGAGGAGAATTTCCTTGAGACTATTCAGCTCGCAGAAGAGACCATGTGGGCCCAACAATCTAGAATTCGCTGGTTGAGGGAAATGGATCAAAGCTCGAAGTTCTTTAACTGTGTAGCCTGCCACCATGGAAGGAAGAACTTTATCTCTCTACTAGAAAGGAATGGGTCTGATGTAGAGAGAGGGTATATATATATATATATATATATATATTATATATATATATATATATATATATATATATATATATATATATATATATAGGGAGCTGATCCTCTAAGAATAGTTCTCACGGATTCCTGTGAGAACTTTCACGTGGGTTGTCGGATCTGATAGATCAAATGAAATAAAACCAGATCTCTATCAGATCCGACGGCTCACGTGAAAGTTCTCACAGGAATCCGTGAGAACTGTTCTTAGGGGATCAATTCATATATATATATATATATATAATATAATATAATATATATATATATTATATATATATATGAAAATTTTCAAATGAGAAACTTTCTCATAATAAGCTTCGTGAGAAAATCATATAAGAGAGATTTTATGGATGATCCGAACCGTTCATCTTGATTTACATACTCTAATTAGACTACCAATAAAAAATCACGCGATTCCACTTTTTTTACCGATGCATCAAGTGACATTTTATTCTACGGTGATATAACATACGTTTTGTAACCACTTGTTGTATGGGTAAAAAGGCTCAGACTCGCGTGATTTTTAATTGATAGTCTAAATAAAGTATATAGATCAAGATGAACGGTTCGGATCATCCACATAAAAGCTCCTATATAGTTTTTCTCACGGTCTCCGTGTGAGAAAGTTTCTCACACGAAGACTACTATATATATATATATATATATATATATATATATGAGAAGAGAGAGAGAGAGAGAGAGAGAGAGAGATAGAGAGAGATAGAAGAGAGAGAGAGTTTTAAAACTCTGTTGACAGAGGTTCGGTCAATCAGGCAGTCAACCAATATACACAAGAGTTGAAATCGTTAATCGCTCGGTTGATCGATGTTGCACGATGAGAAGAAACCCATTTGGCGGTCGACTGGGCGTCAACCGACCCAACTCTCTGAGATCAACAAAGAGTTGGGAATTGATCCCCAATCGACCGTTCGTCGATCGGTCCAACTCAGCCATTAAGAGAGAGTTGGAGGTCTACGCGATCGATCGGGCGGTCGACCGCACTTGGGGAGGTCGACTGACATGCGGGTTCTGGAAGCGTTCTGGACCCGACTTGCTGCTGTTTGGAGTGTTTTCTTCTCTTTATAAATAGATGTCTGAACCTATTTTTTGGGTAAATCTTGCTGAGCGAGTTCTTGAGAGAACTATTATAAATCCTCTTGTAATCTTATATAAATCATCTATAGATCCTCTCTTCTACCTCGGGGATATAGACATCTTGTCAAACCTCATAAACTCGGTCTCCCTCATATTGTGTGTTATTTGTAATCTAGGGTTTGTGTTCTTCGGTTAGTTCCAGGTTCAACAAGTGGTATTAGAGCTCTAGGCAATGCTTGGGCTTCGTTCGGTGCAATGGATCTTCATTGGAAGCTTGAATTTTGTAGATCTGAGAATCTGGTGGGATAAAAATCTGATTTTTGTCATAATTGTATCTTGACTTCAATTTTTGGTGAAGAGATTAATTGAAAACTATTCTTAGGTTTTCAATGGAGGTAAAACCCTAAACTTATCATTTGTAGTTCCATTCCATAGTTGCTCCTCTTTGTTTGGTTGGGAATTGGAGAAAATGGTTGAAGAAACATTCGGTGGGAGTGGTTTCTTTGGTTGTAAAAAAATATTCAGAATGTTCACCGATAAAGATTGATGTGGTGAAGTTTGATGGCTTAAATAATTTTGGATTGTGGAGATGCGAGATATTGAATGTACTGAATGCGCAGAATTTGGAGAATACTTTTGAGCTTCAAGAGAGACAGGCAGAAGTAGATGACAAAGTTTGAAAGAAGATGAATAGGACACCGTGTGACGTTATTAGGTCTTGCTTAATGCAAGATCTAAGTATGATGTGATGAATGAGACTTCTGCGAAGTAGATTTAGGATATTCTCGCAAGCAAGTACTTAACGAAGAGCGTCGAGAACCCCTTGCATTTGAAGAGGAGAGTTTTACCATTTTTAGTTGAAGATAGGAACCTCCATTAGTGATCACATCAATATCTACACGTAACATCTTACATTTTTGGCAAATTTGACTGTAGTGATCTAGAATGAAGATAAAACATTGATATTACTGAGTTCTCTCCCCCGATGAGAAATATGAGACCTTTGCGCTTACCTTGATCAATGGGAGAACATCCCTTAGTTACATTGAAGTGACCACTGCCTTTGTGAACCTTGAATTGAGGAGGAAAGATAAAGAGTGTTCTTTCAGCGACACATTTGTAAAAGATTAGCTGCGAGAATTAATCCAAATTAAAAAAGAGAAAACGAACAGTCCAATTGAAAGCCCATGATTGGTATCACAAATTGAAAAGGATCAGTATGCCTACTGTAAAGAGAGAGTTCACCAAAAAGTGACTGTTCAGAGCTCAATAAGTTGAAGAAGGAGTTACGATCAGAGGCTAATGTTGTGAAGTCAGATGGTATTGATTCTGATTATTCTTACTTTTCACTTTCTATTATACCACCAGGTTATCATTCAGATGCGTCTGAGTGGGTATTGGGTATGGGCTCTACCTACCACACTTGTCCCAGAAGGGAGTTGTTTGTTAGCTTTGATGAGATGGATGGCGGTTTGATGTCCATGCGGTCTGATGCCCATAGGATACGATTATACATGTCAGTTGGTTGGTAAGGGTACAGTTCGTATCATAGTGTATGATGAGACAATGAAAGAGTTGAAGGAGGTGAGATATATTCCTCGTAAGAAGAAGAATTTGATCTTAATAGGAGCTTTGCAAGCGAAAAGCCTCAGAGGGACTCTTGGAGAAGGTGTTCTCAAGATGTCTAGCGGCTCGTTGGTTGTTCTGAAGGGTAATAGATGCATCAACGTGTACTACTTGATGGTAATATAGTTACTGGATTGACATCTTCAGAACAGTTGGACGACAATTTTATCAGATTATGACATGACATGGGGGCTCGAACAAGTTTCTTGAAGTTAGATCAAGCATTGGTAGCTGTATTGATTTACAATTTGAAATCACATGACAGTTGTGTTTCTGGACAAGAAGAAGGTGAAATTCGACATTGTTACTCGCCATTTTCATGGTCTTCTTGAGTTGGTTCACATGGATGTTGGGGTCCTACCAAGACTGCATTACTTTGGAGACCATCAGTACTTTGTCTCTATTGTAGATGATTATTCTAAGCGTTATTGAGTATACTCTATGAGTTAAAGAGTTGAAGTCCTAGAGTTATTGGTTAAGTGGAAGAAGCTTATAGAAAATCAGATAGGTAGGAAGATCAAGGTGCTCCGATATGATCATGTGGAAGACTACAATGATTCTTTCCTACAATCTAGCCAGAACAATGGTATTATGACCCACTTCACAAATAAGAAAGAGAGTGTAGCCAAAGAGATGAACTGCCCTTACTGGATATAGTTTGGTATTTGTTGTCTAATACATCGTTAGACAAATCATTTTAGGTTGAGGTGATTATGTATGCTAGTCATCTCTTCTTGACAGGCTACCGACGACCGCGATCGAAGGTAAGACTCCGTTGGAGATTTGGTCAGGTGGAACTGCTCGTGATCATGATTCACTTAGAGTATTTGATTGTCTGGCCTATGTTGATGTCAAGAAAGACATGTTGGACTGTAAAGCGAACAAGTTGGTGTTTCTGGAAAACAAAAAGGACTTAAAAGGCTACAAGTTATGGATCCAGAAAAAGGGAGTTTGCCTCGAGCAGACATGTCATCGGTTGTGAAGCCTACATTCTCTTATTAGGTGGAGACAATAAAGACCAAGTTGGTGTTATCGCAGCGGGTGAAGAGTGATGCTACGCAATTGTCCAGTTGGTTTAGTATCATCTGAGATTTCATCGCTTGTTACACTGGGTGGAGATCGAGTAGCTGACATGAATACTGAATATGTTGAAAAAGTTGGTTCAGTTGCAGCTAGAGCAACCAAAGAGAATCCTCAAAAGTGGGTTGTAAAGAAGCATGGATCTCAGTTGATGAGGTTCATATGACTCGTTTATTGGGTTTATCGCTGCAAACAAGAAGTTAATTAAGCTCGGTGGTGCTCATTTGAATGAACTATGAGAGACTTGATCCCTTGGACAAGGGGGTACGTAGGTAGCCATAATGGCGCAGCCTGTTTGGTAGTGCAACACATATGAAGTTATTTGGGTTATTTGGATTCTCAAGAATTGGTAGCGGTAAGCTGCAATTTGAACTTAACATAGAGTTGAAGAGTTGTGAGCTTGATGAACATTTGATCTTTCGGTGAGAAGATAGTTGAGGTTGCATAACAGAGAGAATGCATCTAGTTGTTGAGATGAAGTTGGTTTTTTGGTGTGCTCTACTCAGATTTAGTTTGACTGTCTTAATGACATTTGGATTGTTGTTCGAGTTAGTTGGCAATTCATTGTTCGCTCATGTTGTGTTCTTCTTGAGGTCTTTTGGAATGGTGTTGAATTCATTTGTTGAGTTGTAGGCACTTTCGTTGGTCGGTTCATATAGTATTTTTCTCCTTGGAGAAGTGTTGGACAGGCATATATGGTGCATTTCGTTTGGTTTAGCTGAGCTGAAAAAATTTGGTATTGTTACAATTGGTATTGCAGTTTAGAGAGTTGCCTGAGGGATGACAAACTCAATTTGGATTGATTTCGAATCAATAATTTAGATCCATTGTGATCATTTGATATCAATTGTAACTTTGCATTTGGGATTCATCAGAATCATATGGTGAGTCAACATCCGCATTAATCTGCTTGACGGAGATCATGTGTCGATCTAGGAGTGTAAACCGTGTGTCGATCTCGTTGCAGAGATCGTGTATCGATCATGGAGCGGCATTGGATTCATTGGTATTCAGCTCAGATTTGAAAAATCTTCACCAAGGTGGAAAATGTAGAGAGGATAAAAAACTGAGAGGTAGAGTTTCTAGACTCTGTTGACAGAGGCTGTTGACGAGGTTCGATCGATCGGACGATCGATTGACATACACAATTTGAAATCGGTCGACCACCTTGTTGTATGAAGAGAAGAAAATCCAGTTGGCGGTCGACCAGACAGTCGACCGACTCAACTCTCTGAGATCGATAAAGAGTAGGGACTTGGCTCTTAGTTGATCATGCAGTCGATTGCCCAACTTTGTCATTAACAGAAAGTTAGGGGACTACGGGGTCGACCAACTTGCAGGTTCTGGCAGCGTTCTGGACCTGACCTACTGCTATTTGGGAGTATTTTCTTCTCTCTATAAATAGAGGACTGAACCCATTTTTTGGGTAAATCTTGCTGAGTGAATCTTGAGGGAACTATTATAAATCCTTTTGTAAACTTGTATAAATCATCTATAGATCTCTTTCTTTTGCCTCGGGGATGTATGAATCTTGCCGAAACTCGTAAATCTCGGTCTCTCTCTTTATTATGTGTTGTTTGTGATCTAGGTTTGTGTTCTTTGACTGGTCTAGGTTTAACATCTGAGTTGTGCTGCCAGCTGGCCATCTTTCATGCATTTTTTTGATCGTTATGATTAGCTTGTGTGCACCTGAAGGCCTTCTCAATGAACTGTGGATTAGATGCTCCTATATCCTCCTGGCCACCCCCAGTTGGAGACCTTAAGCATCCCCTAAGACAAAATTCAGAATGTTGTTTTCTTACTTGGCGCAGACTGTATTGCTAGTCTTTGTTATAGTAATGGACTTTTAATATAAGAGATGACAAGTACAAGTAGAGATTAAATAAATAGCAACTTTAATTTAACAGGGACAAAGAGGACATCACAACAATATCTAATGTGGTTCTGTCAATGTGATTTACTTTCACGGTAGAAGACAACAAAGATGGGCTAGATGGTCTTCTCATGCATAGCACTCTTCCTGTGAGAAAGGTATGATGTCTTGAAGGGAGTCAAATTGTGAAATCTTGTTAAGGATTTCCTTTTTCTGCTGTAGGACATTGTCAAAGTGATGCTTGATTCTCGCATGGGTCATCGGTGATCGAGGCGTGGTCCGAAAGAGCCTGTGGTAAAGCTTTGATAATGGCTAGTAGAAACAAGTCCTCCCATTCAATTGAATGGAGGAATCTGTCTAATTTTGCAGAGGAAGGTCGTTCTCATTCATTCGACCAGCTGAAACACCTTCCGTTCAGGGGCAATTCACGGAGGCAGAGGCATCTGATAGTATCATTGAAGTTCACCATGCCTTGCAGGTGTATTTCAGGTCCATCTCTTTCCCCAGTAGTATCTCGTGACATTGAAGTCACCGCCAAGGAACCAAGCCCCCCAGATCCCAAGATCGAGTACCAAGAATTTTTGTCAAAAATTTGAACGTTGTGCATCATCACATGGCCCGTAAATGGAGGAGATGGTGAATGAATGTTTAGAAGATCTGTGATTGAGCTTGATGGACAGAAGAAATTTTCCCACGAGTTTGTTACTACACTCATAAACATCATCTCACCAACCAATGAGTTAGCAGTCCGAGGCACCAAGAGAATCAAGATGGCTGCATCCCATAATGAAGTTGCCTCCAAGTGATCGCAAAAATCCATTTGAGGGAAGGCCATTTTCGACTCTTGCAAAAGGACAATATTATACACACAACTGTAATTTAAGAAAGTCGTGAATTCTATTTATTTTAGAGGGCAGCCGAGATAAAGTAACATGAGAAACTAACAAACACTAAAAGACCAACAAAAGTACACTGTGGGGCTCGATGAGCATTTGCAGCTCTAAGTTAGTCCATCTTCGTGACATGAGCAACAACGCATGGAGATTCACCCTCTCCTCGCATGTAGCCACCAGTATGTGTTGTTTAACTGTAAGGAGATGATAAAAATCTAGGTGATAGAGTTTTTTTTAACTCTTATTAATCGATGTTGGAGAGAGAGAAGAGAATTGAATATAAGAGAACCGAAAACAAGCTGAGGCATCGGTCGGTCAACCGCCTAGTCGATCCACGTGCAAACAATTTGCACTTGGCATTGTCGTCGATCGCCTCATCGAGCATGACCCACTCTCAGTTGTTTTAATAAAGAGTTAGGGATGCCAGTCGATAAAACTTTCTGTTGTTTAACAGAGGTTGAGAATGCCAGTCGGTCGACCAAACGATCAACCGACGAGTCAGTTTAGACAGCAAACAGGGAACCGACCTGCTGTTCTCTGTTACTTGGATTCCAACATTAATATACACACAATGTATTTTAAGAAAGTCATGAATTCTATTTCTTTAAGAGGGGCAGCCAGATATACTAACTATTAGGATTTTACCTTGTGTTTCAAGAGGAGATGATGGTCCAAGAAGATCCAATCGAGTTGGAGAAGATAATGGCTTGAAGTAGAAAAAGCATGCCGAGTGGGTACATATTAGTTAATTTATAATATGTATAAGTTGACTAACACACAGACTAATTGACTAGGACCGATGCAGAGGTAGATACAGAGATGAAGCATCATACAGTAGTCGATTTATAAATCTATGAATCGACTAATGGAAGGGATTATTCAAATAATCATCATGATAAGTCGACTAATAGAGGCATTTCTTGAAGTATAATCAGTTTTCTTTTCAGGCATAATTTTTTTTTCTGATAGAGTACAAATAGGATTTAGTTTCTATCCAATGAAATTATTTTCTAAAGATTAAAGGGTATAGAATTCTTTTAGATCAAGAAGATTAACTCTGATCAAGATTCTTCAAGCATCTAATGGCCAAAATCATCTTATCATCCAAATAAGAGTTGTATTATAAAATCTTATAAATAAAATTGTAACCCAGCATTGTAAGGTATAAGGAAGACACAGAAAAGGTGAAAAATACCAGAAAGAGAGAAGTAAGGTGAAGATGCAAAGAGAGAAGGTAAAACTCTTGTAATCTAGGTCTAGACTTAAGGGGAAGGTTAATATTCTTATTGCATCAAAAGGAAGATTAGATCTCTTTGTATCGAGTTTATTAATAAAGCTCTCTCAAGTTCTCTCCCTATGAATATAGGCCAAGTTTGGGCCAACCATGTTAAATCTTCATATTGTTTCTTATTGCTATTTTGTCAAAGTATTGCTAGTTTGTTTACAATAATTTTCCTTTTGCAAGTATCATAATATTGTCAAGTTTTGCAAAAGTCGATCTCGGAGTAACAATTGGTGTTAAGCACCAATTTGTCACAACATTGGTAACAGAACTTGATGAAGGGTGATATGTCAAAAATATGAAGTTTTACGAAAAGTTCGAGGTCAAGAAGTTTAACGGTAAGGAAAACTTTAGCTTATGACAAAGATGGTGAAGATGTTGCTGGTGTAATAGGGTCTTCATAAGATCTTGCGTGTAATTCATCAAATCTTATAGGTACGTGAGATGAGAATTAAAAGGAGATAGATCTAAAAAGCGACAAGTACGATCCAATTATGTCAGACGAAGTGATGTACAATGTGATGGATGAGGAAATAACCATAGAATTATGCTCAAGATTAGTAAAATTATTGTAATGCTCACTTTCTGACCCGCCTGAGATCGTGATATATGCCTATCCAACCTCTAACGGATGTGCGATGCGTAGCTACTTTCAGAACATTTTACCTTGTATCTTTGCCCAGTCGAATTTCGAATGGGCTAGGTAATTTAAAAAGATCCAATTACCGAGATCTTTATCCCTAAGTCCAAACCTAATTTAAACAAGGTAGTTACCTCTCAGGAGCAGTTGATCCTTATCTACAATCGAGCATGAATCATAAATAGAGATGGACTCCCTCCTATATTGATCCAAACTAGGGTGTTCGGCTCAACTGTTATCGAGATAAGGAATATAGTATCCAAACTAAGCAGTATTCTCTAGCCTTATCTATTTGATATGACTTTTATAAAGGAGATCACTTCCAACAAGAAAGGGATCACGGTCACCCAAATCTAGAGAAGCCTATTTTAATCGCCATTAACATAGTGGAATTTTCTCTCTCTCTCCCGTAGTTTTTTTCTTTCGGGTTTTTCATATATTTTCACTAAGTTTGCGATTGACTTTTTCTGTAATTTGGCTACATCCACTTTCTATTTTAGTGCATGGACTAATTCTTTAAGAAATACCCACTGCATTTGGTGCTTTCATTGAGAGCTTTGAGTCTACACTCAAAATCTCCTCATCCAACATCATACTCCTTCCTATATGCTACCCAGTATGGCCGATGGCTTCGTCAAGGAAGTGTCAACCAGACTACAGTCGACTCCGCTGCTTCGAAGAGAAAAGAGGAAGTGATAGAAACAGCTGAGCCAATGGACCGTCGGCCTGACCTATCCGACGTCCACATCTCGGACACTAAGGACTCTCATCTTAACATTGCATTATAACTCAGGATACAGACTGCCGAACCTGAGCCTCCGCTCAACGAACGATCAACTCCTTCAGATGCTTTCCTCTATAAGGAAGCAGATGAAGAATCAGCAGTCAGAGATGGTCCAGCTCCGGAAGTCGCTACCCATGAAAAAGAAACGGCAACTCGTGTCCAGACACGGTTTCTTAAACAGATCGGAGCACAGCGGGGTTCACGATCTTCTCCCACTGCTGGAAGAAATACACGGGCTTCCCCATAGCAACACATACACAGAGATCAGCTCACTCTACTGGAAGCTCGAGGCATGCCGATCAGAGACCTATGAAGATAATGAGGATTCTGAGAACTCTGAGAGCTTTCCAAACGCTGAGGTTCCCTCACATTAAGGACATCGCGGATTTGGTCCCAGAGCGACTCAATTAAGCAAATTAGCAGTTTCCAAAAGAGATGGAGTACAACAGGTTGAGACCCATTGACTCACAATTGTTGAGAGAAATCACCACGCTCTGCTTCGTGAAGAAGTTCATGATGCTGATCTTCGATCACTACTCAAGAACCTCCAACCCACTCCTTCATCTCTGCCAATACTAGAACAATATGGTGGCCTATACTCACAATGACCTCTTTCTCTGGCTAGCATTTCCGTCCAGCCTCAAGGGGATCGCCTACCACTGATTTTATTCACTCCTGAGGAATTCACTTTGGAACTTCATTGAAGTAACCGACGCGTTCTATAACCATTTTGCTTCTGAAAGGAAATTCCACAGGAAAAGAACCACCTCCTCACAGTCAAGATGAAAGCTGGAGAGAGTATGAAGAGCTACATTACCTACTTCCAGAGTCAGATGGCCCTGGTATACAACTGCAATGAGAACGTAGCCGCCTCTGCTTTCATAAGTGGGCTGCAAGTTGCCAACCCCTTCTACAAATATTTGGTGAAGAATGGTGTCACGAAGATGAGGGATATCCTCGTCCGAGCTAAACAATACATTCAAATAGAAGAGGCGACTTGGACTACGTCCAGCTGCCCCACGAGATAAGCCCCGAGGTCGAGAGGCTGAAGTCACAATTTCCCCCAAGGAAGAATTTGAGCCCAACTCCTCTACCGTCTGCATGCCATCAAGGCGCGCTGCCAGATCAAGCAAGGGGAGCGAAGGGAGCTCGACCTCTTCCCATTTCGGGCACCGATCGATTAGATCTTCAACGCCATCAAGACCAACCTTGGATCAGGCGTCCGGCCAGACCCCTCCCACCTACCCAAGAGGGCCTGGATCTAGTGACTACTGTGCTTTCCATGAAGGGAGGGGCCACCTCACGGTGGACTGTCAAAACTACGACGGCACCTTCAGAACCTGATCAACGAGGGATACCTCCGGGAGTTTGTTCTCAATTCTGAATTGCCCTCGGAGGTTAGAGCAAGAGGCACCATGAGGCCCTAGCCGAACACCCTAGGAACTAGCACTAAAAAATGTGTAATTTATCAAATCAATGTAAAAACTTGTATATGTGCTAATGTTCCCTCGATACTTCCGTTATAGCATTGGCTCAACGGTTCGAATCCACAGGGACGGGAGGCGATAGAAGCATTAACAGTTTTTATTCACGTCGGTTGTTAACAGTTCTTCTTTGTTAAAATTAGAAAAGAAAATAAAAGAAAAGAAAAAAATCAAGCATGTGGTAGATGGAGAAGGCGATTAAAACGGCGAAGAAAATAAAAGAAAAGTGGTTTGGAAACAAAAACAAAAGGAAGATGAAACAAAGGTGAACTAAGAGGATGGTGAAAACATCGATAGAAAAATGAGAAAAAGAGTTTGAAAATGATTTTCAAAATAAAGGAAAATAAAACTCATGGCTACTAACTACTAATTGCTCCACTAACCATGCTAACCTTTTAGTGATAGTTGCCTCACATGGATCCTTGGCCATCACTAATCTTTGGCTTCAAGAGACGATACAGAGCATGACCCATAAGATTGATCTTCTATATTCAAACAACACATCCATACCACTAACAAGTTGCAAGCTACTTATTAAATCATCAAAACTGGTTAGAGGTGAGTATGAAATAAAGAAGACATTGCAACTTAGCAAGTTAGTGGGTTAGGTGTTAGAATGTTAGAATGTTAGAATCCATCATCATGAGCCATCAATGGCTCTTGCAAGAGCAAGGCCTTGTGAGGCTATTAGATTCATGTGGATTATCAGTAAGTGGTTAGATGGTTAGTGGTTAGTAGTTAGATTGCCATGGAAGAAGAAAAGTTAGCAAAGCATCATTTAGAAGATGGAGAAGATTACATTGGAGAAGAAAGGATGCACCTTTACATAGATTGTCACCATCTATTACATCAATCCCTCTCTATCTCTCTCTGAATCTCTCAGCCCTACTACAAGTCTAACAAATAAAATACAAAATACAAGAAGAAGACACCTACACTAAAGATAGAAACCCTAGCCTAAAATTAAAATCTCTTCCTAAAATCAAAACTGCCTCGTTCTGGACCTATGCAGGGGTATTTATAGGTGTAGGAGGCTTTTGGAAGACGCGACGGGATCGACGCGTGGCCCCACCATATTGCCGCGGATCCGCGGCAATACCAGGGACAAAAGTCCGTGGTTTTGGTGCGTGACTTCATCTGGCTTCGAGGAGTTTCCTGGTATATCCCAATTCTGGTAATTTCGCCCGAATATTCGTCTGACGTGCGCAAGAGTCTAGGTCGACGTATCTTCTAGAAGATCCCTTTGCTTGGCCTCTAAGAATTACAGATTTAATTACCCTAAAAGGGTTTAATTAAGCTCTTATTACTCCTTTACCCTTAAACTCTTGATTTACTTGTAAGAGAGACCAAAACACGGTTAGACCAATATTTTATTCATAAATCGGTGGGAAAATGCGATATAAAAATGCAGAATTATAGACTAAACACACCCCCACACTTATCTTTTGCTCGTCCCGAGCAAAACAAGAAAAGAAAAACTATACTACAAAGGTTATTACACCACTTTCGCAGGTGA